>CAJNIZ010011159.1:30111-54029 GCA_905231905.1 Symbiodinium pilosum | reverse complement strand
AGGGTTTGTGGCAAAAGGGTTTAGGGTACAGGAGCCACAGCCGGCTTGTTGCTTGCAACCCTCTACATGTGAGCTATAGTCTAAACTCCTTCAAGGGGCTTATATAAATATAGGAGACTATATAGGGGGCTACTTAGGGGATATTAAGGGGGATACTAGGAGTTTAGACATAGTTCATGTTAGCACACTTGGATGCTCAGATTCTAAATCGGAAGCTGGTGTATCGGTGTTTCGGTCAAGCCTCGCTTTGCAGGTTTAGGTTAAGGGTTTAGCTCCCCAAAGAAGTCATAAGTGGTAGCATATTCTTCCAAGAGAGATCAAGAGAAGAGGGCTGACAACTTAGAACAGGCGAGCTTGGCATACTATAGTATATTATAGTATATTAAATTATCGTATAGTATATTCTGGTATATTCCAGTATATTCTGGTAAATTAGGGTATATTATGGTATATTACGGTATATTACGGTAAATTGTCACTGGAAGGGACAAGCTTGCAGTTCAAAGTTCATCAGTGCGTGGGCTCCAGGCTATGCTCACCAGGGGTCAGGCTTCAACTCGAAGGAAGGAATATTTGTTTTTATTGTTTTTTCAGTGCCACTTTACAATGGCATTTTTCCTGCTTGTCCTGCTCAGTCTGCCCCAATGCACCGATACCGATACACTGGTGGTCTCCTGCCGATCACTTTGGCACCTATACATTGCTTCCTGTAAGTAGAACGATACCAACACACCGATTTCATGCAGATGTACCGATAAAAAGGTCTCTTGCGGATGCACATATACCGCTTTCCCGCCGACACGCCGACACACTTATCAGGCGGTTTCCCGCCAATATCATACGCGATGCGCGAAACAGACCGTCGACACAACAAGGTATCACTTTCTGGCATAAAACGGCCTAACCGACGTATGCGGCCACGCAGCCTGTACAAGCCGTGTAACCGTATCTGGCGTCAGCAGCGTAGCTAGCATTTTTTTGCGTATCGGGTTGTAACTGGTGTAACGGGGCAACTTGTGCAAGCTGCGTAAGTGGCATGTGCGGTGTAACCTGCGCAACCCCTGTAATTGGTGTAAAAGGTGTAGTCAACCTGCAAAATCGGTGTGAGCGCTTTTTCGTTTTAGAGAGTGAGATGAGTCTAGCTCCATACCTCTCTCAGGACATCCTGCCTGCTGCGCCTTGATTGCACTCTTGAGATGGCACCGGCAGTGCATTGAAGCTAAAGTTCCAGGTTGCCATGTTAATACTTCTATTCATACGTATAATTCTCACCACCACTACTACTACTACTACTACTACTCCTGCTGTTATGATTTATATTTCTAGTCTTTTTATTACTGGTGTTATGTAGGGCATGGTTGCAGCTGACATGCCTCAGAGATTGTGAAGCTCAGCGCTGCCTAGTCTGTGCAGGTGCAGGGGCCCTATTGGGATCCAGACGGCCTGCGGCTTAAATGGTCATGTGATGTATACGTACACCCCTAAATTTTTTATGTGTATATATATGTATATATATATACATACTCATATGATATTGTATTATAGATAAAATGTCGTATATGAAATATGTATATTTGGAGGGATTACATACGAACTGTACTCCAAACTCCTCAACGGTTGGTTATATTGGGAATTGTATAGGTATGAGGAGTTCTGACCATAGGTCATGTGATGTCAGAGCCGTCAGTACTAAGCCGCTCTTCATCCCAACCCTAAACCCTAAATCTGTTAGGGTTTAGGGTTTAGGGTGTATCCGGGAGGGGAAAACCTGTGCAGGCTCACAGGCACAGAAGGCAGGACGTTGAGAGTTGGTAGGGTGGATGCTGAAAATCCAGGGGGGGGGGGTCTAGAAAAACTGGTTTAGGGTTTAGGGCTTATAGTTCCCCTTAAGTAGATAGAATATGGCTTTGGGTCTATTCTAATGAGATCCCCATATACCCCATATTCTATCTACTTAAGGGAGACTATAGGGTTTAGGGCCAGGAGCCCTGCAAATCCCAAACCTTGGGTTTTATGGTACGTACCATACCCTAATAAGGTCATGCAGGATTGTTCCTATCAGCAATAGGGACGACGCAACTCAAACCCTAAACCCCAAATACCCTTAAACCCTAACCCTAAACCCTAAGTAAACCCCAAACACCCTTAAACTCTAACCCTAAACCCGAAAACCCAAATACCTTCAACACCTAAACCCTCACCTACGAATTCATGATCGTGCCTCAGGCATTGGGGCTCTCGCTCGCCAACCTTGTGCTGCAGCTTGGTGAGGCCACTTACATTCTTATTATATAGGGGTTATATGGGTCTATTTAGGAATTAGGGTTTAGGGTTCAGGATTTAGGATCTAAACTCCTCGAAAGGGGCTGTATAGGGGATTATATATTGGAGTCTTATAGGGGTAATTCAGGAGGATACTAGAAGTTTAAACTATAGCTCATATGAGCTAGAGTCTAAACTTAAAGGGGGGTTACATAGAGGATTTTATAGGGTTCCTATTATGGGGGTTGTTAATGGGAGGCTGTAGTGGGACCCCGAACTAGGGCACCCCAAGCTTTGGAAACCTCATCTGTGCCATTGGATCCTTTGTCATTGTCTTGTCTTCCAAAAGGTGGGCTGCGCTTGATCCTGCATAATCTCGCCTGCACGCGCTTTGCGACCAAGGCAGAAAGGACTACTGTGTTGATTTAGGGTTTACGGTTTGGGGAGCTGTAAGTCCTAAACCCTAGACCCTAAGACTCTCGCCAGGGACTCTTGCCTCAAGTCCTTGACTGAGACTGGCCTTTGCAGTGAAGAGCCATATTGTGCTGTCAAAGCCAGCATCTTACTCTGCGTGCATTCTGCTTGATGCGACTTGTGTGGTTTGGGCTCGGGTTGTCCAGCGCAAACACCAGACCTTGCTGGTGGTTGGTAGGGGACAAGAGAATGTAGTATATAGGGATTATATGGGGGCTATATTCCCTTAATCTCCTACTAACCACCAGTAAGAAATGCGAATTCACCGACCCATCAGGGTCTCTTTAACCAGGCCGCGGGGCCAATTTGCCAGCTTGGGGGTTGAGAGTGGTGTCAAGGCCGGTTTAGGGTTTAGGGGTTTAGGGTTTAGGGTCTAGGGTTTAGGGTCTAGGGTTTAGGGTTTAGGGGTTTAGCTGAGTGCCCTATCCCTTAGGTCAGTCCGCCCTGTAGTAACAGCTCCTTAATATGGAGTTATTAGGGCCTTAATATATCTATAATAGTCCCTTGTGGTATTCATGACTGGGTGGGGGATTGACCCAACCTATCCCTTACGGGTGAAGGCTTTGGCTCCTGCTCAAGCTGGTGAACTTGTGAATAGTCTGCTGTAGGTGACACACGGCCCCAATAGCTAGCTGAAAGCACTGCCAAGCAATATCTCATGATACAAGTAATCCACTCCGCTGATATTCATACCCCCTAAAACTAGGGGGAGGGGATTACGGCGACTCTGAGATTGTAGCTACTGGGTGCTGCATATCAATACCCTATTCCTTGCATTCGAGATGAGTTGCCTGAGGCCAGGGTTGGCGTGGCACAATTGTAAGTTCAGGGTTTAGGGTTTAAGGTTTAGGTTTCAATCCTTGTTAGTGTGCTACCCTCTGGTTCCCCCTCAGTTAAGATTATATTCGGCTAAAGAAGGCTCCTTAGGGTCGCTTAGTATAGCAGGAGGTGGTTAGGAGAACGCAAATCTCAGAAGTTGGATACGTCGTTTCTCTCAGGAGGACCCCCCCCACCCTGTAATAGTGACTGTAAGGGAGAACTGCGATTATATTAGGGTCCTCTTATATTCCCATTATGCAACTACCCTAAGCCTTAAACCCTAAACCCTACACCCTTTTCCTATTGTAGAACTATAAAGGGGGGTGTCCTCCCAAACGTTTCTCTTGGGTTGCAGAACAAAAGGCCCTGGCCAAGCCCTTGGAGCGAAGCTCTGTGGCACAACTCATTCACTTGCTGGCGTTTCGTAAGGAATAAGGGAATATATTATATATGGTTATATGGGTTTAGGGTTTAGGCTTGGGGGTTCAGGGTTTAGGGTGTAGGATTTGGGGTTTAGGGTTTAGAGTTCAGGGTCTAAGCTCCTCAGAGGGGTTTGTATAGGGGATTATATACGGGAGAACTACAGGTGTTATTCAGGACATACTAGGAGTTTCAACTATAGCTCATATTATTTCAGGGTTATACAAGCATTATATTCCTAAACCCTCAATCCTACTAACCACCAGCAAGTTCAGGATGCCTTGCCATCCCTGGAACTGCATTGGCTGACGGATGGCATTTTTTTTGGAGTCTCTGATGCAACGCTTTACTGGACCAGGTTCAAAACGTTGCCCCGCATTGTCGCCGCCTGTGCTCTGCAGCTTGAATATGAGCCCAAGGAAGGCATTTTCTCTCGTCCATTGCTGCAAGGGGCTGGGCGACGCCTTTGCTGCGCACGAAATCTGCTCCCGCTCATAGCAGATTGAAGCCCGCGGCCGACAAAGGTGCGGCTGCTGCTCGCAATAGACAGCATTACCGTCGTTGCGAATGCTGCGGGACAGGGGGGTGGCACTTGTAACAACTTTGCTTGCAACGTTAGCAGCCTCGCAGCTCAGCAGCTTTCTGTTGGAGCCAATGCGCTGGCCCATGGACTAAAACTGATGTGCGCTTGGTGAAAAATGGAAGTGTTTGCAGCCAAGTCTTAACGCCCAGAATACCTTGTCATCCTAAACCCGAAGCTTTTTAAGGATCCTTGTCGGGATGCTACGGCTGCTAAGGGCTTGTAAGGCCAGACTGGTATCAGGCTGAGCTGCAGACGAATTATTTTGAAGGCTCCAAACCCAAGCTTATGGGGGGACATAGCGCACATTAGGAGAGGGTGGTTGAATAACAGGCAGGGGTTGATTACATCCAGCACTGAAGCACTCAAGCAACACCATTCAAGTGTCAGAAATTTGCTCGTGGTTTTCGGCTCCAACTCCTCCGTCAAGGAAGTGCATTGTCATCCAACAAGCATTTTCAGCTTGCTCCCACACACCGTCATTCCAGCGAAGTGTTGCTGATGGGTAATGGCAAGAGCTGCTGTCACGAGCAGGCAGTGTCGCCTTGGACAAGCATGCACAAGTGTTTCCCTCTTTCCCTGGCCGGTGTGACTTTGCATCCCCTGTGTCATATCAGTGCATCTCTCAGAATTCTGGGCGTAGTTGCCGGCTATGTACTGCCAGGCTGGACCAGACAGGGAAATTATCAAGGCCCAGGCGCCAGTAGCGGAGGAAGCCCATGGTTGCACAACCGGTTTCAGATTCTTTCTGCAATGAGCATCACATTGCAGCAGTGTTCCAAAGAGGAAGACTATGATCTTGGACGCTTCGACCTTGAGCTGTCACCTCCGAGCGAGATCGAGGCTCACCGGGTTTGTTGAGCTGTTGCTTAGCACAGAGGATTCATGAACGCTTTTGCGGTCGCAGGACGACAAGCCTCACGATGACATCGTCATGCATGAGCTGGCTGGTGAGGCGGCCTGTCATCTCAGTTCGGTTGAGGTTCCAAATGAGAGCTGGACTCTGGAAGTGTCCCAAGCGGCATGTGAACATGGTCGCTTTTGTTCCCATGCGTCAGGGCAGAAGGCGATCCTACTCAGCAATGACCCTTTCCTTGGATCCTGAGATGCTGGGCCTGCAATGTACAGCAGCTGCAAGCCACACAAAGAATGTTCCAGCAAAGCGAGCAGTCAGCCAAGCAGCCTCCTGGGCAGGCTTCAGGGATGATTTCGATAGTGGCTGCTGCCTCCCGAAGACTCAGACAGTCGGTTCTGTAACGAAGATGATGGTTTTGCTGTCCAATCCAAGGATGCTTCGCGCCATCTACCTGAGATCTTCGCTTCGAGGCCGGCTAGAAGTGTAGTGTAAGGCCTGTAGAGAGTTGCAAAGCTAGACAACACACGGCATGGCATGTTTGCTAGTGCTGCCAACGTGTGATTGCTGAGAGACGAGGCCATGGTGTATTATGGCGCTGCTCTCCAATCGATATGCCTCAGGACAGGTCACCAAGTTTTAAAAGATTTTCTCTCTGTTTTCGTACGAGACCTTGAGGAGCAGCGAGTCCGCTTGTGGGACAATTCCCAGCCGATGGAGGAAATCGATTTATTTTTTTCGCACACCTGGCAGACAGCTGGCAGATGGAAATATTTGGTCCTATTGCTGGAAACCGGGAACCACTGCTTCCTGATGGCCTGGGTCATGGCTGGTCTACTGATGCTGGTCCTCTGCCTGATGGGAACCATCCCATTGCCATTTGAAGCCACTACTCGTGTGCTGGACTTCGAGGACTGACTGAACGCCTAAGTTGTACTGGTTACATTTAGCGACTTGAGGTTCGGATAGGACATGAGAATCAAAAAGCGTGCCAAGCAATCCACGTGAAAGACGTGACAAACGTTTCGTTTTTGACAGCCTTGCAGCTGAAACGCGCAGGGTGTGACACCGATGGGTCCCTGGATCATGGTCTCTGGCATGCTGGCTTCAGTGCTCGGCTTGATTGCTTCTCCTTATGCGCCAAACATTTTTCGAAGAGACAAGTCCTGCTTCCTGGACGCCGCTTCCTGACTTCAACTGTGGGCTCCACTTTTTTTTCTTGGCAGAGCGTTGTTAGGATGATTCTGCCCTGGTCTTCGCACCCTGTGTAAGGTGTGCATTCATCAGGAGGACCCTGAAATGATGCATCGTGGCGTATACGGGCTCGGAGTGTTCTTGCGTGTCTCCAAAGAGCTGCGTGTGCTGTGGAGCGTGCCGTACTTCAGCAGGTAGCTTGGTTGGCTTGGAGTGGATAGAGTTTCTTTCCAGGGAGCTGTAGGAGAGCTGATAGGACAGGTTTCCACATGTCCCCACCTGGATTCCCAGTCTCAAGCGTTTCTGAGTGAGACCAAGTTGACAATCTTGCGACAAGGCTTTGGTGCGTATTTGAGATAGCAGCCTACAGGGCACTCAACCCATCCGGAAGGATCACTCTGCTACCTGTATTTACCGGCTGGATGATGGTTTTGCTGCTGCTTTGCTCTTACTTCCTTTCTGGATCACTCTGGCTCTTCACAATCACGGACAGCGTCAGCATCCTGGCATACCTGCTTGCAGTTTCGCCGCTCGCTCTGGCAATGCATGCCTTGCGCACGAGTTTTCGGCTGAGGCAAACCTTGGTGTCAGATTTGGAAAACTTCGATTTGGATTCTTGTAGCTGCCGTGTGGCAGAGGACAAAGATTTTGTGCACGAAGCGATCGTGGAGTGGTACAACAGTACAGGAGCCTTCACAGAGTATGTCCGTGGCGACTTGAGGCGCGAGCTTCTCCAAAGCACAGCTCGGAGCAACGTCCCAAGAGCTTACATTGCACTACTTGCCACTGCTCCTCTTGGTGCAAGCCTGGACATGTTTGTTGGTCTGTATCGTGGGGGTGCTCCCTGGAGATCCCTCCTGTCACATTTTGTTGGCCATACACTGGGTATTCATCTGCTGTGGTGGTTTCTGAGTATGAGATTTCTCGTGTACCTTTGCAATTTACCGCTTACACACGCAAGCCGCATCATTAACTTTCTCCAGACGCTGCTGCTCTTCTTGGCCTTCAATGTTTTCTACTTCTTTGGGGGGATGGTTGGCTTCCTGAGCTACTCCACCAACCTTGGCGCGGCCACGGCTTTTTCCAGTGTTGCTTTGTTCCTCAACTTGACCCCGGGGCCGAGCATTGCAGGTTGGATGAGCAAATTGCGCCCAAGCGGTGAGTCGACTGGTTCCCAGCCTCCCTCACCAAGAAACAAGGGGAGTATGGAGTCATGAATTTAGGCCAACGTGATGCTTTCACTTCGGCAAGCTTGAAGCATCCATGAGCCAGTGCTGTAGACTACTTTCCCCGCCGGCTGAAGGTGGGGTAGGGTGCTACATTGTCTGCAGCTCCCCGTTTTACGGTTTCTCGAAATTGTGTGTCCAGTCCATTCTTAGGGCTTCGTGTAGATTTTGATGATTTTTGTTTGTTGATGTATTTAGCAGACTTGGTCAATTTTGAGACATGCCCAGAGAGAGAGATATGTATATATATATAGACCTGCGAATGCAGGAAGTAGGAATGCAGGAAGTAGTTTGGACTCTCGCATCATCTCAGCTGTCAGCTTCGGATAGTACAGGTAGTCGAAACCATGCTTGTGTTTATTTGAAGCCAGTCGCTGACGAACAAGTGCCAGCGCCTGACCTCTCAAATTCTGAACCGCTATCAGAATAATTACTTGGTGCCAACGCAAACCACTATCCGTTGCAGGTCATCCTGGGGATGCTTGAGAAAATATTCTCCTGGTCCCTTCAGCCAAGCGCAATAGGTCAATTGCACACCAGTGCCTGCCCAATCATTGTGTAGCATAATCCTGTTTTGCAGGAGGAGGCGGAAGTTGAAGATCCCTTTCCTTTTGAGAATTGGGCTGGTTTGCGCGATCTGCTGTTTCTGTGTCTAGAGAGCTTTCTACTTTGCGCCTGTGTGCTGGTGCGGGCGCTTCTGTCAGCCCATCATCACCATCATCATCCTCCTCATCATCATCGCCTGTTGAGATTATGTGCATATCTGCGCCAGGGTCGACAGGATCGCATGGTGGCCCGATCGGCCGCACAGTAACACGAAGTAACCCACGTAGTCGGGCATACCCGTTTCACCAGGTCGGCAAGCTTCCAGGATTGCTCAGCTCCCTGTCTTCAAGCTTCTAACTGCCTGAAGATGGCAAGGAGACGGAGATATTGCTGGAAATCCGGAGCTTGAGAGGCCGTGGAAGCCGGCCAGGCACAAGTGCACACAACGAGTAGGCCAGGCAGAAAAACAAATCTGTGAGCGCATTTCCTCCAGGCAGTCTCCAGGCAATGGGATCAAGCGTCAACCCGTTGTTGCCACCATTGCTACCATTGTAACTTTGGCTGCAGCCACGACCACAAAGCCACTGCTGCGGCGGTGGCGATGACAGCGGTGACAACTGTGAGGATTGCCGATTTTGGCGACTGCCGATTTTGGCGACTGCCACGTTTACAATTATGCGCACCATTGCCACTACTGCGCCCACTGCCATAACCTTCATTCCCACTACTATACTATGACGACGTAGATCCTGTTTCTTTTATCGTTTATGTCCCTGTTGTCATTGGTACCAGCACTGTTACCTGTGGTAGTACCCATCGTCGATGTCACTGCCAGAATTGCCATTACTCCTACTGTTATTATGACTACTGCCACTGCGGCCACTGCTACTGCTGTTTCTACTTCTTGTGCCACTGCGCGTTACTGCACAGTGCCTACAACCATCACATTACATGTGCTATGCAGTTCCTGACAGATTTCTACAATGACTGCTACTTCCAGTGCTACCGCACTGTTGCCTTAAGTTGCTTCTTGGGTGCTAAGTCGCTTCCTGCAGCCTGTGGGCTCAATGCTCGGATTGGCCCTGGCAACCAAAAAGCCCTTCGGGCTCAGAGCTGCTGAGCCGCAAAGTGAGGCAATGATGGTTTTGGGAGAGTTCTACGGCTGTAGTTTCCCATGCATTCTCATGCTTATTCTGTCTTCAGATCCCACATCTGCAGCGCAGAGCCTTCTGAAGGTCAGCTCCTGTGTACTCTTCCTATTGACTCCTCTCCCGCCCTTGCGGTCAAACTGGAACAACACTTCTGACCATTAAACTGCAGAACCCAATGAAGTCTCAAAGCGCAAGGTCTTGACAAGCATCTTGGCGGCCTTGGTTCACGCTCCTGCCCTCCTGTGATGCTATGCTTTATGGAATGCACTCATTTCTCCATTGGCTCCGATTCATCGCGGTAGGCTTCAGGTCTGAGTTGGAGACCATGGCCAAATCCAAGGTCTACTGCCCAACTCCTTTTCCATATTTCCGTGAATGCCGCAGACCCAGTTGCTGCTCCGGATGGGTGGCCCCAAAATTGTAAGCTAGTGCAAGCGGGTGGTGGGATGCAAGCACTTTTCAGAAAGCAGCGAGTAAAATGAGTAAAAGAGGAGATGTGTCTTGGAGCGCAGGCTTAACAGGGAACGCCCCAAGCTTCCGGGGACGCAGTTGGACCCTTGTTTGGAGAAATGTGAGTAATTTCCAAAGTCATGGCCCTTTACTGGGGAACCCCATAACACTGCTCCTGATGCCCCCAAGAAGGAGCTACGAATGATGGAAGCCAGATCTTAGAGCTGTATCTTGCGTGACCTGAGCCCTAAGCTTAGTTACCTTGATATGGGACCCTTTTGCTTACCATGCATCCCTTTTCTGGTAATCTAGTAGAAATTTCTTGGTAGCAATCCAGACACAGCAGGTCAGAATGAACGCGCTCGGCTGCTTCTCCCTGCTTTGGGGTGATCCTGGCCTGGCTTCCGCTGGGGGCATTTGTTGAGTGGATGAATCGCGGATACGATGCTTTGGTGTACTGGGGCTTATGACATTATCAGCATACTGGGCTAAGACAAAGGGCGTGTGTGGTTCACCCTCAGAGTATCTTCAAAATTTATTCTCAAATTTGAAAAGAATCCACGCCAGGCCTACAGTGGCTTGCGGCTGCCTCAGAACATTGCAATGTGAGCATATAGTGCAGAGTTTCTCATGTGGGGTCTGCATGAGCTGCAGTATTTAGGCATGTTTAGGCACGGGTAGTGAATTCATGGAAAATCCAGCAGAGGTTCCCCCCCCCCCCGTAGTCGCCTTGCTGTGCTCGGTGTTGCCAGCTTAGCGATGCTTAGCAGCCCAGTGAAGCTGAGGCTGCAGGTGGAATGGCACCTGAAGCCCCGCAGAAGCGAAGGGTGGCGGTTACAGAGGACACTGAAATGCAGGGCTCTTCTGGGTGTCGTTCCTCATGGTAGCTGGAAACCAGGACGGAAGCGCAGAGTCCTCCATGGGGCCTCCAGGGCCCCGCCTCCTCCGCAGCGAACGAGGGGCGCTTGCGGCAGCGCGGCTCCCAGCTGCTGTGTCGCATGTGATATGTCCCCAACACGCGGATCTCCTTACTCCACTCACCCTTGTTGCGCAGACGAACCACTGATTTGGTGACCTCCTGATGTCTTCAGCACACTTCTTGGGTTCTGTGTGACACTGAACTTTGGATGAGGTCAGTGCTGATGGGATGTTGCAGCAAGGCGCCTTGACTAGAAGCTGAAATGACAACATCGCTCACTTTAGGATTTTGGGTTCTTTGTGGTACGTGGTGACGCATTTCTTGGCTGATTGGCAGGCGCTGTGCCGTCGTCCTTGCTGGGACGTGAGGCTTGCTAAGGGGCTGTTGGAGTCCTGTGTTACAGTGCCATTTGACTACAAATGCTCCGCAGTCGAGAAGGTGGGGCTGATCACGCATTCTCGCACACTTCAGGTTCAAGCAGTAAACCGCTTCAATGTCACAGCCCTCGCAAGCAGGCGAACGAAGCTCATGCTGGTCTATGCCTCAATGTGTGCAACACGGAAGTCTTTTCTCAACTTTGCCATAGAGCCAGTTTTTGCCATGACGCAAGATGTGTATTGCTTGGGATGCGGGTTGGTCTGAGATGGTTTGCTGCTCCTGGCGATGTCGTGGGTGTTCGGAGAATCAGTGTCAGCCAAGATTGTCATGTTGTCAAAGGCAACACAACGCCTGCTCCAATGAGCAAGTGCCAAGAGGATCCCTGCGCAGACTGCCAGTGGACAGCTGCTTGGCGAGACCGTTCACCACACGTGCTGAACTGTTGTTCCAAATAAATGTAGCAAGTGTCGCCATGGTTCTAGATGATATGGTGTTTTTGAAGCCGCGGTTTTCGCAAGATGAGAAAGCCTTCTGCAGCAAGGATTGGGAAGAATGGTCTCCCTGCTCTGTCTCCTGTGCGGGTGGTAGCCGCAGTCGTGGCCGCGCAGTGAAAGTCCAGGCCGCAATGACATGCCGGGATGTGCAGTAGGATGGTGCAGCTAACCGGCTCTTTCTTCTTACAGACGGCAACCTTTTCTGGAACAAAATCTCGGCACGCTGACTCTTGAGACACAGCCTGTTGGCTATGTGTGCATCATAATGGGTGACGTCTTGCTCATAGCACATGATCTCAGATTGTTTGCTGGGTCAGTTGGTTGCTGGAAGAAGGTCTGCTGTAGGTGTGTATCACCGCCTTGCAGCTCAGCGCGATGTGTGCCTTTGCGTTGAGCTGAGACGCGAAATTAAACCATGCTTGGCAGGCAGAAGGCGACGGTCAAGAATGCATAGGCAACTCGAGCCAGACCCAGGCAGAGGGATGTCATGCGGTGGGTGTTTCTTTTTATTATGCAGAGGAGCTTGGGGATGGGTTAGGGTCTAAGATAATGTTGGACCCGCTTTAGTATAGGGGGGTCCCCCCTAAACAATTGACGATTCCCAAAAATAACGGGCCACCCCCTGAATTTGCCCCACAATTAAAATCCTTTGGGCCCCCAGAATCTATCTCAACCCCAACACTAGTTTAACCTAAACATAATTAGGATACAACAACTTCCATTTTTTATTTCTGCGCCCAAAACTTTTTACTATTCCGGGTCCCTCAAACAATAGCCGATCCATAATAATTTCCCGAAAACTTTTTATTATAGCGGATCCCTGAAGCGGGTGCGACATTAGCAAGCCACACGCTAACGAATACAGTTATTGAACTCCCGATTTGCAGACTTGCTTTTGAGTAGTTTCTTCAGCATCCAGCAAGGGGAAGCCTATGCTAGCCGTCATTCCTGTATCATCATCATACAACTACACTATTACACATGCAAGCACCATATGCGCTAGGCGCCTACACTCCCTAAGGCTTGCCAAGGAATCCCTGCATGAAGCTTAGAAGGATATACGTCCTTGTCCACAACATAGAACAAGTTCACGGTCTGCCTTTAGGTACAGTCTTGCATATGAAGAGTCTGGTCTTACTCTTATTTGGTCCTGAAATGTGATCGTCAAGGCTTGCGGCGAAGCCGCCTGCCCGGTGGACTGCCAGGTGGCCTGTCGGAAGGGACTTGGGGAAACTTGGAGTTGACGCCCTTCAGGCATTTGGTTTTTAGGGGGTTTATGGGGTTTCGGTGGTAAGCTTCTAGAGGTTGAGGCTGAACAAATGACAGGGACTGAGGATTGCGACAGTTACAGAGGTTCATTCCCTCACCTCCGAAGAAGAACCTTCTTAGTTTGCATGCAACATCGGTAGGTAGCACGCTGCGGCCCCTGGCATCATGAGTTTGCTTGCTGTTCAAGCTATGACTTTTTCTGACTATAATAGACTACAATATAACTTATCAGAATATACCATCATATACCTTCCCATGTCAGTGCTATTCTCGTGGTTGTTCTTAGCCTGGCCTCTACCTCTCCTTGACAGCATGTTTGCTGCCAGGTTAGCGACTGGAGCAGCTGGTCTGTTTGTGCGCCTTACTGCCCCTTTCCCGCAGCTTAGAGGTTCCCTATACAGTTGTTCATGATTCTCACGTTTTCCTGATACGATCCCAGATGATTTTCAGATAGTTTCTGAATAATGTGTTCCCTGTCCGGTCCTGCAGGTCAAACGGTAACCTTTGGAGCATCAAGAACGCTTTTGCGCTGGTGTTCTTTTTTCCTGCAAGCGACAAGATGACCAAAGCCAGTGTGACAAGCAATGTCGTCTTGGGCAATCAATGCTCTGCTGCAAACCTAACACCTTAGTCCTGCCATTTCAAACCCTGCAGCCCACACAACCCTAAGCGGCAAACCTCAAATCCTCCCAACCCCCTACTTGCCTTGCGAAACACGCAGTCCACAGAGGCCACGGCACGCAGAACCGCAGCCGTACCATCGAGCAGCCTGCGGCCTTCGGCGGCGAGGCCTGTGGGCCTCTGCCACTCGGGCTTTATCAAGAATGATGCAGGATCAACATGCTGGTCCTTTTTTGGGTACCCTGAATGGGATCCGATTATGATGCGGACCGCAATAATGGGCTCTAATTTTTGCCCCCGCCATATCAAGGGATGCCAGGGGAGCATAGGCAAGGTTGTTATGGGGGTTGCTGAGTGCGTGTTTGCAAAATGTTCATCCTCATTTCTGAGTTTGAGATCTTGGAGCAACATTACGGGTTTTATCAATCCCGGTCCCTCTCTAGTGTCCGCATGCTGGGATGCTTGTGTAGCAGAGGGGAGCTCTCCAGTTCGGAGAAATCCCCTTTGTCGGTAGTGTGGTCCCGGCTTGCTTTTCCGCGACGGACGCAGTCCCATCTAATCAGTGAAACCATTGACGACATGGCGAGATCATGTGCTGGCCTAGTATGCCAGTAAGGTCCAGTAAGGTTTCAGCTGTCAGCCAAGGTCGGAAGTTAAGGCGTGCGCAAACTTCTGCATGGACTGCCAGCTGTCAGAGTGGAATCCCTGGAGCTCCTGCACTCGGAGCGGGTTCACTGTGCTGCTGCTCCATGTGTTCCGTTGCGGTTTTCATGTCTTCTTCCTTTGAGTCTGAGGGGGTGAAAGTCCTTCCAGGAGCTGTGCTAGCGGGTTGCGGACGCGGACGCGGAATGAAGCCCGCTGCTTGCAAATCTTCTCCCTTGGCCTTGGGCGTCCAGTAGGCAAGATTAGGCCTGAGACAGTTATGTTTTAGGATGGCACTCGCAGCTGACTGCATGCATCTTGAGCCCGACGGTCTGACGGGAGAGCGTAGCATCTCCAAGGTGTACGTGGCCCGGGAGTATACATCAAGCTCCCTTCTTGAGCTAGGCCTGATGATGCTGACGAAGCTCCTGCGAGTTGTAGGGGGGCACAAAATTAGGATCCCGGATGCAGCAACCCTAAGCTCCCGGAGGCAGCAAAGCTCTTGGCTACGAGAAAAAGCTGGGGACGAGGCCCTGCAGACAGGAACTGCTGGAAGCAGATATCGTGGAAGCTTGATGGCCTGTTTCTGCCCAGGTGCGATGCAAGTCACCAGCGAACGCTGGATGGAGCAGGAAAAACGCCTCAAGAGGCGCAGGCTCGCAACCAGGGTCAAGTGTTGTCAGTGTTGCGTCAAAACAAGGCAGGTCACGAAAGGTATTGAAGATGAACCAGCTGAATGTGGGTTGTTCAAAATTGTGGGTCACTTTATGGTGCCAATCGAACTCCCGTGTCTAGCGTTACAAAAATGGGATCATGTGTTTTGCGGCGCCGACAGCTGCAGGCTGCATGCAATTTGGATCCAAACTGCGGCGCCCTCTATGACCAGGGCTGCAATAATTGGCTGCTTGGCTTCAGGCTATTCAGGCTTTGCCAAACGACTCCTCGTGCTATGTCGTTTTTGAATGCCTTGTGAGAAGCGGAGGTTGACCATTTGCTCAGAGCTCAGCCGACAAAAGTTTCTGGGATGGCCATGTGGGTCGCCTTGCCTTCCTTACCAGTGCCTTGCTTCAGGTGACGTTGGCTTTGTCTTGGAAGCTGAAGAAAATGCCTGCTCCTACGTGAAGAAGGACTGGTCAGGTGAGACATAAAGCTGCTTGCAGCAGTTTAACAGGTAGCAAGTCTTTGTCTTGCCCGTCTCGCCCATTGATTTGCTTTTGAGATCAGCTTGTTGTGCACACATATGTTGTTGACTCCATCTGCACTTTGGTGGGTTTCTCATACTCGAGGAGATTGGTGCGGATGTGCCCTGCACTGGCGAGATTAGTGAAGAGGAGGACTGTCTACTGAGTACTGAATGGCATGGCGAAGAGCCTGACCAAGAGATGCCTCGTGATGCCATCCAAGCCTGTCCAGGAGTGTAGTACACAAGCCTGTCCCGTTGACTGCCGCCAATCAGACTGGACGGATGCCTGGCTGCTAAGTCCGCTAAGCAGGCCGAGGCTCGGGTTCGAGCATTCTGGACGGGGGCTGTCAATGGAAATTTAAAGGCTTACAGGGGCTTCTAGGTGTTGCATCTCGTTTCTCAGGACTGGACAGAGTGTTCGCCGTGGTGTTCGGGAACCTCGAACAGGCTGATGGCCACAAAGAGTGCACGCAAGAAGTGGTTTCATGGAAACCTCATCCCTCTCCCTCCTCTCGATATCCGAACTTTGCGCAGAAATACTCACTGCCAATGTTGGCGAGGAGTTTGCTTTGCATGTGGTGCCCCAAAGTGTGCAGGACACGGACCACGACTCGCCAGCCTGCCAACGGGGGCGTTGCTTGTGGCACTGTAGCAGAGGCGCTGCAAACTCTGCAACCTGCAAAGTCCCACTTGGCCGAATCTTTGCTGGCTGTTTTCCTCAGTCTTCCTCTCTTTGCATCCTTGCACTCAGACGACCGGTGACCAGTCCGTTGCAGGTGCAGAACTGCACCAATGAATGCGTGGATTGTGGCTCATCTGTGATTTGTGCTTGGCGTAGTTGTTACTTGGGCTAACATGTGGCCACTGTACTCAGCTCTGCTTAGAAGCACGGCACCATGCAGCATTGCATACGTTGAAAGATGCCTGATCAAAGTTGAGGCGTTTGGGGAAATTGGGTTGCGTGGTCCACCTGCCCCGTGACTCGTCTCGAATCTGTTCATGCGCGCACACAACGATGACTCCATATGACTCCCTGCATGTGCGACTGACAGGTGAGCTGCGGGGGCGCCAAGCAGCAGCGCAGCCGCATCGTGCTGGTGGAGCAGAGCGGCCGCGGCAAGCCTTGCACAGGACGCCCTGCTTTGAGAGTCTCTTTGGTCCTTGTCCTCAGTGCCTTTTTTTGTTGTACCGGCGCAGGCAATTCTTCAGAGGTGCGTGCCTGCGGTGAGCTGGCCTGTCCAGTAGACTGCAAGATGGAGGCTTCTTGCCGCAGAAGCGAACTTTTTCCTGAGCCCGGCATGTCCTGCAACTCTGTACCGAAGTGGTTGGCCTGAGGAGTGGACAGACTGGACGGAATGCACTCCTTACTGTGCAGGGAGCCAATCCAGAACACGCAGTCCCTTGTCAGAGATGGTGCGTCCTCCACATGTTGTGATGCACATCTGCATGCCAAGCCCATAGACATGGATGCTGCAGGCATTCTGGTGGAGCCTCAAAACGGCGGTCAAACCTGTGGCGAGACGTCGCTGCTGGTGAACTGCAGCCAGATTCTCAGAGTAAACTTGCAAGATGGAGAGACTGAGAATCCGCAATCCGGTTTGAAAATACTTGCATGTTGGCTTGGAGGCTCGGTTTGAAACGCTTTATTCATCCTGAGGTCGGTTTGTAGACCGATAGAATCCATTTTGGAGCATGCTTCACATGGCTTCGCCTGCCCGAGGCAATGCTTGTGTTGACTGCGCAGTGTCTTCCTGGTCAGCGCGGGCCTGACACTGTCAGCCATACTCCGAAAATGAAACAGCTCCATGAATCTAGAGCTGCAGATCACGTTTGCACTTTCTTTGTAGGGTTCTGCACTCCAAAGTGCCCGGAAGCGTCACGAGATGCCACCAGGTTTGGTCTCCTTGTTCCGTAACCTGCGGCAGTGGCCAGCAGTCCAGGACTGGGGCGGTTCGAGATGCTTCAGCTTTGACCCTTCCACAATACCACTCGGACTGGTTCTTTCATGAATGGGCGTATCACAGAGGCCCAAGCTCCCATCTTTTAGTGGAGGAACATGTTTGACCTCACTTGCCACATATGTGAGGAAGAGGGTGATCTTGGTCGAAGCCGAAGGCTGGGTGCATTCAAAGCAGTCCCCTTCTCATTAGCTTGCCAAAGGTCACCCCTCGCTCCATTCCAAGATTCTGAGCTGGACACCGTTATGGCAACAGCATGCAACTGCATTTGCCCAGCTACTACTGCCGCTGCTGAAGCTGGTTCTCAAGCTAGTGCTTCTGCTTCTGCTGCTCTGTTTTTTCTTGTCTACTAGTTGCCAGTACTTGAAGAAGAAGCAAGGCAGTACTCTGTACTTACTCGTGCTGCCATTGCCGTTGCGGCCGACGCCGTGGCTCGTCGCTGCTGCTGCTGCTGCTGCTGCTGCTGCTGCTGCTTCTGGTATCTGACTTGCAGCCACGTCTTGGTGCAGGTCAGGGTGCCCCGTGCCCTGAATCTTTGTTGGACGAGCCCCTCGGAATGTAGTTGACAGCGGGGCTTTGACTCGAAACTTCAGAACCACCGAGAAACTCAACCCACCAAAAATGCAAAAAGGCAGAACATGTCTGCAGCCCTTGTGACGCTGCTATCTAATCTCTACTCTGAGGAAAGAGGGCTGCAATGCAACCGAATGTCCCGTTGCCGCTTGGCTTAGTGGTGTTTGTGGTTATTTTTGGGGCAATAGGGGCATTCTCACCTTTTCTACTGTTCACGTGAGATTTCAGAGGCCATAAAATCCCAGCAGTCTGGATGCTCTGCAAGGATTGTGCCTGGGAAGATTGGGCCCCGTGGAACGGCTGCCCGGCGACCTGTGGAGGAGCCATGAAGAATCGCACCCGAGGCTGGCCAAGTAGACTGCACCCGACAAACACGTTGAAGAATGTAGGATCCAGGATATACCTCGGTGTCTGCATGTTTCTTCGTTTTGCGGAGTGTGGCCAGCGGACGCCGGCGCCAGGCAAGATGGCAGAGCAGAAGTTCGGCGGTGTTCCCTGCGAAGGCCGGTGCTATCCAAGAATGGCGTCGGAGCTTGATATTCTTCGTAATCTGAGGAGAGGCCATGGAGCTTGGATCCTGCGCAGAGATGGTGTGCCCGCAGGAGCTTAGAATCAGCTTTGCAAGCCTGCTTCGGCATATGGATTAAAGGTTAAGCGCAGCACTAGGGCCACTAGAATCGTAGTGAGCCTCTCGTTAGTTTCTCAGTTCTTTCATTGCTATGCCGCTGCTATGTTGCCAGGACTGCCTCTGGTCAGAGTGGGAAGCCTGGGGCAACTGCACGAGGCAGTGCGGCGGTGGCAAACAGTCGCGCTACAGGTACATCAAACAGGATGCGATGGGAGAGGCCAAGGTTTTGCTCAACCTATCAGCATGTGGGTCGAGCGCATGATGAGGGAAGTATGAATATGCGTAGCAATGGGCAAGGAGATGCATGAGAAAGTCACCTACCTGAAGTCTTTGTTGGGATTTTATGTTTCATAATGTTTCATATGGTTTTAGCACCTGCTTTTGGTAAGTGGCAGTGAATCTGGCCTGGCGCAGATCCCTGTCCCTGATCACTAGGGCATCAATTGCACCGGCACAGCCCGCGATGACCGCACCTGCAACGAGGAGCCGCGGAACGCGCTTTTTTGTTCGGTTTTGCTTGCCTGAGAAGAGATGCTTTGTTCAAGTCAAGAACCGTGGCTTTGCAGGACGCGTGCCCCAAGGACTGTGAGTTTCTGGAGTGGGCCGACTGGAGCGCCTGCTCTGTTACCTGCGGGGCTGGAGGCAACAAGACAAGGTCCAGGAAAGTCGATGCAGAGCTGAACGGCGGCGAGCCGTGTGACCCTGCAGTTCCGCTACAGGAAGCCGTCGAATGCGGCACGCCCGGATGCCCGCGGGATTGCATCTGGCATGATTGGGGCACCTGGACCAACTGCAGCAAGACCTGTGGCCTGGGGTTCAACGCGGGAACTACCACCCGACACCGGGTGCAAAGCGTCACCGCCGCGTTTGGCGGAAAGGCCTGCGAGGGCAAGGCAGTTCACACTACCCGCTGCAACGAGGTCCTTTGCCCAGTGAACTGCGAGTGGCTGCCTTGGACAGGATGGACCGAGTGCATTCAGCCATGTGGGCGCAATGGAACACGAGAAAGGTCTCGCAACAAGACTGCTCCAGCCCATGGTGGGGAGGATTGCGTGGGTGACTCCACGGAGATATCCTCTTGCAGTGTGCTGGGCGGCTGCTCCGTCAACTGCACGTGGGAGGACTGGAACGAGTGGACTGCCTGCTCAGCGTCCTGCGGAGAGGGTAACAGAGTAAGGCCCGCATCTTCTCAAAGCTGAATGAGATCCAAAGAAGCCAGCCAAACTTTTGAGAAGTCCAAGATGGCCTGCCATACAAATTCAAAACATGCCTTATGACCATGTTCACCCCATCTCGAAGCTGCCACACAACAAAGCTAGAGCTCTTTGAATCTCGGGGATTCTGCAAAGCTACTAGACTCTTCTACAAGTGCCCATCAAAAGGATCCGAGTAGTTTGGCGATACTTGGAGGGGTCACTTGTGTTGAGAAGTGGCCCTTGTACCATTGAGATCCCTTGTTGTCGCGAGAAAGCTTGGTGGCCACTTGTTGAGGGTCCCCATACTAAGGACCTGTAAGGATGATGCGATGGATACTAAACATCAAGCATGACCCTAAGTGCCATATATAATATATGAAATATATATATATATATTACATTGGGAATTATGGTACTGTAGTATGCTAAGGTCATGCAGGGTTTATGATCACCTTCCTTCAGGATCACTTGTGAAGGCTCAAAGCATGGTGTGCCATATTCAGAGTGCCGCAAGCAAAACGTAGCACGCAGAGTGCAGACCCCCAAGCACCAAGCTATAAACCCAGAAGCCCTGCAGGTTTCGCTTCGTGGCCGACGAGGCAAGAGGGCCGAATGGCAAAGCGTGCAAGGGTCAGCCTCAGGCGGGGCGCAGCCAACAGTTGAATTAAAGAAGCCTTGGGGTTTCTGTCATTATTTTGGGCTTGCAAACTCAAACCACTGGGCAATCCGGGGTTGAAAGCGTGCCAGATCACAGTTTCTTTGTGATTTGCAGCTTGCGTGGCTGTGTGATGAAGCTTGTGGCGTTGAGGATTTTAGCGAGCTAGTTTGTGCGTCGGGTCTAGTTCCTTACCCCTGACAGGAGGAGGAGTTCTGCAATCCTGATGTTGCCTGCCCAGTCGACTGCATCTTCAATGACTGGAAGGAGCCTTCTCCTGATGTTTTGGGCTTATCGGACGTTCGAGTAGACCCTACAAAGACTTCTCAGAAACCTCTGCGCCCCACAACCTAATGTGCTGAAACACACCCTGCCAGAAGGTGTTCAAAAACAGTTCATGTCTCAGGACTGGGGTGCTTGTGAGCCCATGCCGTGTGGCCCTGCCAAGAAGCTGCGCGCCAGGACGACAGATATGTTTGTTGTTCTCATTCTGCAATAAGTTGGATGATGGTTCGCCCTTCCCAATATCGTCATGCATATGAGATTCTGAAGCCAGGACAAAGCTGGCAGCCAGATATGGCGGCAGGCCCTGCGAAGGCAACTCCACTGAGGCAGCACCTGAAGTACCCACACATCCACTTTGTTTCGTAACGGTCAAGAGTTCAAGATGAATACTGTCTTTAGCGGAAGGCCGTATCAAGTTGGTCCATAACCTAACGAGCTAAAGGGCTCTTTCAGGAGAGCCATTTGGAATGGAGCTTATCACAGGCAGGAGAACGTGTTTGATCTCGGTAATGTTACCGTGACATTAATAACCCCCCCCCCAGAACTTGTTTTGCGATTCGGGCTAATGGAAGGGGGGGGCTCAATAATAAATGACGGTGGTGGCGGTAGGCTAGGTAGTGCAGCTCGTAGTACGAGTAGTACAAGTAAAAGGACTTCCAATAAAATCGGGATATTTCGGGCCGGAACAATATATTATTGCCTGCCACCCCTTTATTATTGCGATTTGGACCTAAGTAGACCTTGTTGGGCTCAAAACTTGTTAGAAAGCAACTTTGATTGTACGGGATTTTTCCGGTCCGGCGACAAAATGCTATTGCCACCCCTTTATTAATTCTATGGTCACATTAGGGTCTGAGTACGATGCAGGCTGTAGCACAAGCAAGAAAGCATATTGCTGCCAGGTCGAGGAGTGCACAATTGAAGTGACTTGGATGTGCCATCCCTCATCCCTCATCCAGGAACAGTACCAAGTCGAAGTAAATCCAATATGTCGTCATTCAGCATGTATGGCCGGCTATCTGGTGCATCACCCCCGTGTCTTCTGCGAGCCATACCTAGCTGACCTAGCTGCTAAGGGAGGGCGAGTCATCGAGTGCGACGACAACGGCAAGCCAATTACAACAACTTTGACGACGACTACTCTTACAAGCACAACCACAACAACGACGCTGACCAACACAACGACCACGGTCACTGATACAAGTACAACCACCCTGACCACGACAAATACCACGACGACTCGCACCTTGTCAATCGAACTGCCAGGGTCAGTGAGGGATTCCAGGATGGAGGTGCTTTGACCTCTTGTGCTTTCCGGCCGTGGAGTTGACACGTTGGGGTTTCCTCATGAGTCTATTGAACATCTGCTGCAAACTTGGGGTTTGTTTACTCTCCGTACATGTTCGCAGTAAGTAGTCTTGCTGAATAAGGCACTGGCTTGGAAGCGGTCGCGGTGGCCACTGCAGCTGCGTCGGAGGACCAGAAGACATCATGGCAGAGGGGGTATTTGCGCCACGTTTCCGACGGACCCATTCGCATGAGGGGAGGAGGGCTCCCCAAAGGCTGCAGGCTTTGAACACATGCCCAGCATTGCCCAGCATTGCCCAGCTGGTAGCGCTGCCACATCTTTTGCCTGGGACAGGAGTCGGTCCGTGGCAGCGAAGTACTCGCCACTCTCTTGAATTGGCACACAGGTTTGACTAAATTCTATCGAAGGTAGGTGCTGCCTCAGGAAGTCGCGAGCCCGGAGAAGTTTGTCTTGGACCTGCAAGGGTTTGGGACGTTCAGGGTTAGGAGTTGAGTTGGACAGATTGCAGGAGTGATGCGTTGGAAAGAAGTCCGCAGATGTTCAGCCCTGTGCTGGGTAATGTTAGGTGCCTGCACGAGTTGTGTAGGATCACGTTCTCGTTTGGGATCCACAGAGGGTTCAGGCAGTAAGCCCAACTCCGTCCTGCACCCCGTACCAGATCCTACTCTACATCTGGACAACGTGTCCCAGATCCTTTGGGCTCCAAAGGCTTCAACCTCATTGCACTGCAAAGCCGCAACAAGCGCATCTACACCGTCATCTTAGAAATCTCTGAATCTGGACCCCTGCTCGCAGGATGCAGCTGCAAAAAAGGCCGTGAAGGAGGCCATCGCCCAGGAGGCGAGGTGATAGCAGTACGAGAACGCCAAGGTAGCATTTCTTTCCGCTGATGCAGAGTAAAACAAAAGTGAGGAGTAGATTAAGAACTGCGTCGTCATGGTCGTCGTCGTCGCCGTCCTCGCCGGTGTCGTCGTCATCGTCAGCATCATCGTCGTCGTCAGCGTCATCGTTTGTGTTGTGGTTGTGGTTGTGGTCGTGGTCGGAGTTGTGGTCGTGTCATGGTCATGGTCGTTAGTACTAGTGCTACTAGGGGTGGTAGTCATCGTCGTCATCGTCATAGCAGTAGTCGTCGTAGTCGTCGTAGTAGTCGTCGTTGTCGTAGTAGGAGTAGCAGTAG
The DNA here is from genome assembly GCA_905231905.1 of Symbiodinium pilosum. Classification (NCBI taxonomy): domain Eukaryota; class Dinophyceae; order Suessiales; family Symbiodiniaceae; genus Symbiodinium; species Symbiodinium pilosum. The sequence goes on along the minus strand of CAJNIZ010011159.1, from coordinate 30,767 downwards.
TAGTAGCAGCAGCAGCAGCAGTAGCAGCAGCAGCAGCGCCCTTTCGGCCGTGTGAGAACTCTACGCTTTTCAGGGTTTGGGGTCTCTTACCGGGAAAATTCAACATATCAAGGGCTTTTATGAGGTCTGCATATTTCCACGACACGGCTGTGAGTGAATGAAATAGGAGGAGTTGTAGGAGTAGTGCGAGTAGGAGTAGGCGTGTATCCCTCCTGCTGCTGCTGCTGCTGCTGCTGCTGCCACTACTACTAGGTGCATGGAGCGTGTTCGGCCGTTGGCCAAAATTACGGTTTTCTTGCCGCAATCGGGGGTTTAAAGCGAATTCACAATTTTGGGATCCTGAAAAACTCTATCTTCGACTCTTCAAGAATCCGGACTCTCAGATAGGCTCTAGGTGTAGGTTAGGGATTGTAAAGTACATGTAAAACTTATGTAAAACTGAGGGGCCTTTGGGGGTTCATACTTGGACGTCACATTTTTGTCATATACTTGTGACAGGCTCAAAACACTGGCAAACGTGGGACAATATTAATGCAGACCTCATAAAAACCCTTGATGTGTTGAGCTTTCCCAAGGTAGGAGACCTCAAACCCTAAAAACATAGAGTTTTCACACGACCGACTATGCGCATGCTACTGCTACTGCTACTGTACTGC
>CAJNIZ010011159.1:12368-29925 GCA_905231905.1 Symbiodinium pilosum | reverse complement strand
CTGCTGCTGCTGCTGCTGTCGCTACTACTCCTTCTTTATGACTGCTGCTGCTACTGCCACTGCTACGGCTGCAGCTACGGTTACAGCTCCGGCTACAGCTATGGCACGGGCATTGCTGCCAGTGCTGCTGCTGCTGCTGCTGCTGCTGCTGCCACTGCTGCTCCTGCTACTTATTTAGCAGGATGCTAAGTCGATTTGAGAATGATGTTCGGTGCACGTAATGAGTCATGGAGGGCGAGGTCTATGCAGCGTTTTGTTGCCAATGTCTGAGGTGGGTGTATCCGTTGATGCAATCATCATCAAGGACCTGGCTATCCAGCCTCAGGCAGCACAACACATGCATTCTTGCTTGTTTCGTGTGATCATCTCAGGATTGCAATGTGTGCCTCACTAGTGCTCTAACTGTCTTGCCTGCTGTACGGCAGTCAGTATCACGTGTCCGGGCCAAAGCGCAAACCGATTCAGAGTATCATGGAACCCGAGTCCATTCAGTTGTTCTACTTGCATACTGAGATCGTGTCGGCGTCCAAGCGTCTTCCAATCACAGAAGAAACCAGAACGTCTAATCCAAAATCCACATCAAATGGACATTGTACTTCTGAAGATTTAGATTACCAATTCTGGATCATACGGGTCTTGTTGCTCACTGCAGGCACCCGCAGTCCTGCTTCAGACGCACGGCAGCAAAGCTCGCCGAAGAGAGACTCCAACCGGCAGCCCGTCGGCATGTTTAATGGCAAGTCCGACCCAGGCATTGAGAAGTTGGGCCAAGCAGATCCCAGCAGAGTCTGAGAAGCACTGCTCAAGCAAAGGTCGAGTAAACATCACCTACGAGATAGTGCCACAGATGAGTGGCAAGACAGTGGACGAGGTCATGGATGCCATGGATCATCTGGCTCCACAGGAGGCGGGCGCTAGGCCTGTCTTGGCATTTGGACTGCCCTGCTGACCATGTTGCCCTCAGGCCGCCGACATGCATGACAAGATGTTCCTGAAGAACAATGTGCAGACGTACAACCCAAAGGCCATCGGCTGTTTGATGCCCTGGTGTTTTGTGAGATGGGTCAATCCAGATTGGCTATAGTGTGGGCCTGCGCATTCTTGCCCCTTACGAGGTAGAGGACACGAAGACGGTTGTGGTGTCAAAGTCCACCGGCAACACTGCTACTGGGACAGCAGAAATTGACCAGACCAAGCAGAAGAAGAAAACCTTCAGATGCTAAACTTCCACAGTAACTCAGGGCGTATATCACTTCGTGCCTGGTTTGAATCTAAATGCCCCACGTGAACCCCTGTTATTGCTGAGTCGGGAGCTGCGCCGCCGCTCTCCGAGGGTAGGAATACTAAGCTATCCCTGAGGTGCGCGAGGCTGAGCCTATGCACGGGGGCGCCTGCTCCATGACCGGGGTCGGGGCCGCAGCCACGTGAGTTATTTTCAGACAACGCTGCAGCAAGAAATTATGGGGTAACGTTGACGATCAGTCCAAGCAGGCTTACGATTTTGTTCAAGCTGGGTTCATGGCATGGCACTTCATAGCACTTCCGCGGAGCATTGCGGTATAGCAAGTTCCGGCCAAGGCGTCTGCGCTAGCCGGGACCCTAGAGCATCCCTTGCCCAGAGTTGTAGCATGGAACTCCGTTTGGTACCATACCAGGCATTGCTTCAGATTCAATGATTTTCTTGGATGGTATCAGATCTGCCTGCTACGACATCTTGCTAGCCTTTGCAGGTGCTGATGCTGTCCCAGTCTCTTTTTTCATGGATTTGGTGAGTCTTTCACAATTTCTTATGGAGCATGTGCTCCTGCAACCGTCTTCGAAGCAGATGCTGCTACCAGCTCATTTTGCTGCGTGCCGCATGCTTCTGTCTATACACAAAGTAGTAGGCAAGGTGCCAAGATGGTGCGCAGCCGTCTTGAACCTACTCGTCGCTGAGACCGCTCAACAACAAGTGCCGTCGAACCAGACCAGAAGCCGCATGCGTTGGAGAGGTCCAATATGTTGCAACAAAGTAGCCAGAACGTCGCAGAAGACGATATGTGTCACGGTATGGTTTGCAGCTTGTGGCTCAGTGAGTGCTGTATTCTCTTCCCAAGAGCCAGGCGCCCAAGGCCAGGTCCCGCATGCATGCTGGGGTTTGCAAGTATGGCTCTGCGACGAGGAGGCTCTGACATTCCAGTGGTGCTTGATGCTAGATGCTGCTAGATGCTAGCCCGCTGCAGGTCTTTTCATGCAATGTAGCATCACGCAGCCTTTTCAGCAGGTGCGCCCTCTGCGGCTGGATGCAGCCAGCGGGATTCAGCGCAGCTCACATCGTGTGGCTCAACTGAAAGCCGTGAGCCGTGTCAGGGCCGTCATTTGTCGATCTACAAAGCCTCCTCAACAGCATTTCCGGTGCTTCAACCGAGGCTTTTTAAAAGGGCTTTTCCGGTGCCGCCAGGAACAGGAAGTGACTGTGCGTATAGCCATGAATAGATCTGTCCCCACGCACACGAGCAGTAGACGATTTCACGAGGCTTGTGCTTGAACTTCAAGGCTGTGGATGGGCAATGTGAGGCAGATCTCATTCATGTTTTAAGTGAACGGTCTCACAGATCTTTTGTGGTGCCAAAGTGCTGCTACCAAGCCGTGGTCTCCCAAAAGTGAGTTCCTTTGAGTTACAGGTGTACCAGATTGTGGCAAATCTCCAAGTAATGGGGTCGCAAGACAGCCATAGAAAGACTGCTTGTGCCAGTTTTTTCTTGAGCATTCGTGCCCTGGTTGTTTGGCTTGCTTGATCCGCTTGCCTTCTGCTTGTACCCGCGCTTGCATGCTAGAGGCTAGCGTGCGACGCTTGAGATTTGGTAAGCTTGCGGCATTTGTGGCTTGGTGCGCCTTGGTTGCCGGGCGCCCTTTAAATATGCCGCTGCACTCTCCCGCAAAGCGCGTTGCAATGCGCGTCGCAGGATGACAGTTGGTGAGTAGTTTTGTCTATGCGCAAGCTGCGCAGATGCGAGAGAACGTAGTTTTCAACCTGAGACGAGACCTTGACTTGTGTTGCTGTCTTTGCTGTCTTTCGGGCCGAAGGAGTGGTGCCAGGTCGCATGATGAGGCATCGTGAGTAGTTTTGTTGATGCACTTCGGGTGCAAGTGCAAAGAGCTTTGATTTTGAAGCTGAGACGTTAGACAGCGCACTCCCTCCAATGACCATCCTTGCGTGTGGCTTGCAGCTTGCAGCTTCTGCTCGGTGATGTTGTGGCATCATGATGCTTGGGGCTGGAGATCGCATGATGACATGTGAAGAGTAGTTTTGTCGATGTGCACATACGCCAGGTGCGAAAGCCGTAGTTTTCAAACTGAGACTCCAGCAGCTGAAACCTTGGACACAAGTTGCAGACAAGGCCGCTGGTCAGCGGCTATCTTAGCTGGCTGCCTGACCAAAATTTGTTTGGCACCCGCAAGCAGCGCAGGGACTTTCTATCAGCGCTATGCATGAGACATTTCGTTGAACATTCCGTGCGAAACAGCTTGCTGGGAGATCAACCCGAATGCGCGCCCCCTCAACAGCTGATCAGTAGAAGTCAATGCTGGCCAGGCCTCGCAAGCCAGTATTTCATAGTGCAGTAGAGTATGTTGTAGTATATTGTCGTATGTTGTAGTATATTGCACTGTATTACAATTGCTCACTAGCTTCACAATCTTTGCTACAGTGTTGCCGCAGTTGCAACGGCTAGCAGGATTAACCAGTTCTAGATGTCTTGTGACCATGTCTCAAACACTGGCCGCATTTGTAAAACTTGCTTCTGAAAACCCTTGGAGCATGTCGAGCAAAAGTAAGATGAGAAATCACCGCTGCTTCGTTTGCAGCCTTACTATAGCCCAGCTAGCTACAAAGGAGGCCGTCCCAATATCTGTATGCGTGGGAAGACTGGTCAACCCAAAAGTGCTGTTTGTCTAGTCGGAAGATGCTTGCGTAAGTGGCGCATGCATCATGACGACCACTACGCAGTTGGACATCAAGATTCTAGAGGCACGTGGTGCGTACGTGAGTTTGGGTTTGCCACAGACTCCATGAAGTCAAAGTGTGCGGGAGGATACTCTATATCAGCTTGACAGGCCCGTCTCGTACGCATTTTCGACAGCCTGAAGCCGAATCAGGATGTCTTTGTCCAGCTTGCAGCAGCCCTGGGCACCCACACACCCATTCTTGTAGGCAGAGCCGTTTGCGCAGTGCTATGCAGAATGAAGCAGAATGTGCACTAGTCTCATCGACATCCAGCTGAAGATGTTTTGCATTTGCGCATGTTCCGTTTCCAGCTGTATGACTCAGATGGTCATGAAGCAGTCCTGCAGCCAAATCAGGTTTTCTACCGCCTTTCTGGTTTGTGTGATGACAGGTCTGTGGCTTCGACGATGGCAGTGAGAAGGCATGCGACTTCAGCCCAGCGAAAGAGCAATTTACGAAAAACCTTCGAAACCTTGGAAAGGGCCTACGCAAGCACCTTGCCACAAACGCTGTTTCGATTGCGACTGCGTTAGAAGAGATGTGAAGGTTGAAGCTGGCAAAAGCTGCATGTAGAGGGAAAGCACGCCCGTAGGAAAAGTAGATCGCCAGCCTTTCGTTCGCGCTCTTGATGCTTTTTCGGCTGAAGCTGGGACGCATGAGAGCTTTTCGGGGCGCAGATCTCGTCCAGGTTGTTGGCCGGACAGATGTTTGCAAGAACGGCAACCTCGCGCCCAGGTGGAACCAAAGGCCCACCGCCGCATGTCACTGGCAATCTTTTCTTCGGCGGATGTGCGAGATTCTGTAGATTCGGTCCTCAGTGGTTTCCCATCCAATCGTCTGAGGTTCCTGTGCAGCCGAAACCGTGGAAAGACGCTGAAATTCAAGGCTAGCTGGCCTTCCAACTTGCGACTTGCATCAGCCACGGTTCTTGGCTCTTTAAGCGGGATGATGTAGTGACTCTCACAACTTGTGCCGGCATGCCTGTTTTGATTTCAGACTTTGCGGTTTGTCACGGCATGTCACACAACGACTTTAGCAGGAGTTGTGGTTGTGTGCATCTGTTTGGCAACCTCCGCGCTCTCTATGCAAAGATATTTGGGGCTCCTTTGGCTAGCAAGTTGCGCTTGCTTAACGAAAGGTCCACATTGACCATGTGTGGCGCAGCCCCGTGTTGTGCGGGGAGGCTCGATGAAGTTTTGTTGACGGCAACCCAATTGCATGGTCAAGATTTCTGTGCTGGGACTATCATGCAACTTGATTGCGGGCACCATACACAATCGTCTGTGACATGGCAGGATTTGTTTCCATCGCAGCTTGGCCCTGCAATTTGCCCGAAGGCCGAGTATGATTTGGACAACTTGTGGAGACGGGCCACTGCCCGGACGCAGGAGGCTGGTCATCCGAGCTATGGTGCCTGGCAGCGAAGAGTTCGTGTTGCAGGTCCCGGTACCTCTCTTCAAGAAGGGAGAGCAGACGGGAATCCTGAACATTAGCATTACGTTGCAGGCCTCATCTCCCATTGCGCCGGCTGCAGGTGTGAACAGGTGCGTGCAGGTGTAGGACACAGACTAAAGATCTAAAATACTTGGAGTTCGGCATGTGAGACTCTCGCACATGTTATGCGCAGCCTGCGGGTGGCTACAGCGGCTCGCCTGCGCCTGTTCCAGCCCCAACGTGCCACCACCATGTAGTGCAGCAATGATCAGTGTGTCTGGTGTGGAAACGGCCATTCACAAGTGAGAGTCGAGGGACTTTCAAGTGACCTGCTCAGATGACTTTGGAGCCTTTCTCACCTTCGGGCCCGGGTGGCTTCAGTCCAGGTGCGGTCAGGGCAAAGCGTATTGGAGCACGCAGCTGTGATGACAGCATTCATGACATGCCGGTGATGAAATCAGTCAGGGCATGCTTGGATCATGGACCTGTGAAGTTATGGCATGCAGACAGCGAGAGGCAGCCTGCCGCCCCTAGCTAGCTTCCTACCTGCCAGGCAACGGGCACTGGAACTCACCGGACAGGCCTGACTCAATGTGCTTCATTGGGAAAGCTGAAAGTCGAAGCCAGCGTTCATATCGCCGTGGCACCTTGCAGTCGGTACCTGGTACTTGGTCCTTCAGAGAGCTGCAAACAAGATACGGCCCCTGCTTAGAGTCCAGGGACGGGCAACGCCACAGAGCAAATCGTGTGCAGATCTAGCTTTGTGAAGGCCCGCGCAAGATTCGCCGCTCACGCAACGCGAGGGGCCGCACGAGCGCCGCAACTCAGCTTGTGCCAGCATGCGTGCGCACGGGTGGCAAGCGCGACAGAAGGCTCCAGAACATATTGCACTGATATACTAGAAGCCCGGCCCGAGAAGGGTTTTGGGGCGAATTTTGAAATCGGTCCGTGCTCATGGGCCTGGGGACCCAAAAATCCGTCAAAAACCCCGTAGTGGTGTGTGAAGCCTTCGGAGCGCGTAATGATTTCAGGCTGCCTTCGAAATGAGGTCCCCCTTAGCTCCGATGATGCAAGGTTGGCGGCGAAAGCCAACCCCCCCCCCTAAGTTATGGCTACGTCGTTGGAGCAAGCACACATGGGCGTTGCCCGACTATAAGAGTTTGTGGCTCAACCCGCCGACCCCACCCCAGTCAGGCTCTCCCCATGTAAGACGAAAGCGAAATTTGTATGTAGCAGAAGTCATGGTTTCAGGGATTCAATGCGAGACCAAACGGTGCAAGGGAGAGAAGTTCAAGTCAAGCTTGCCGGGATTTGCAAGTTTGCCGTATTTGGTACAAAACTACAGGCGCGTTGCCTCCATTTCTACTTTGCACAGGTTTTGGAACCATATCCAGGGAATCCGGAATCCAGGGCACAACCGGAATACCACCTCCAGACCTGGCCCCCCCACCCCCGCGTTTGAAGCTGCAAGGCAGAGAAGCAAGGGGTGTTTATCCTCTTCCGTATCTTCAGACCACAACCCCAAAGGTCGGCGGATTAAGAAGTCGAGAGTCCAAACACATCCTTCGGATTCACAACAGAATTCCTGATTTTTCAAAACCCTGTTGCCTATCACGATCCGAGCCGCTGCAGAACATGAGGTGCCCGGCACAAACAATCCATCATCCCCGTTTGGTTCTTGTATGCACCCATGTCTCCTTATGGAACGGAGCACCACACCATCCATCTGAAATCCAAGGTATTCATAGGATTATAGAAGCTAGGGCGCGCTACATGCAAGGGACTCAACAGATGGACTCCCTGTTTGTGCCAGGCCTATGGCGGTCAGCAACGGTGGGATGCTCAAAGTGGACGCTTGCAAGAGAGCCTCCCGAAAGACATCGACCATGGATATATGATATATGGAATGCGTCCATGGGAACTTTGCGTTTCCTAGGACGGAGGTTGTGACAGGTTCTCTACGGAAGGTCATTTGCGTGTGTAGTTCTTGAAGAGGCGCTAATGCAGAAGGCTTCTGACCTGAAGAGTGCTTCAGCTTCTTGGGTCTCATCACGGAAAAGCTGCACAAATCCGTTCTGGGTGATTTGAGGCCATCCTGGTCATGCAGTTGGACCAGACAGGCCACTACTCAGCGGTAGCACTTTCCCTGTCACGATAGGGGGCTCCAGGATCTTTGAGGTTTATCCTGCAAATAGTTTTTGGAGCACCGATGAAGGGTCTGCAACATCATGTTTCGGAGGACTGGCTATGTTCGGGTGCAATAAGCTTCAATGAGGTGCCAGGATGGAGCAGCATTGCGAACACTTCATGACGATTCCGCCAACTATCCACACGTGGTTTTCTCGACCATCACGGGTACACAGTCACCTGCAGCTCTGCAAAAACTGATGCGCTAACTGTGGCAGATCTTTTCCACCATCTCCGCAACCCTATGCGGACGGCTTGGGCCTGCGCAGGAAGCCCAGCAGTCCGAAGCTTGAAGGTCTAATCATCCTGCAGTGCTACAGGCAGAAACTCCCCATGTTGTGCAGCTTCCCTATGAAGGTGAGACGGCCGTGTCAGAATCTAAGGTATGATTGGTATGTACAGGTTGTACTAGAATCGCCTCTGTGGGAGCTCCGACATGGGAGGCCCTCACCATAGCGGATGTTCACGTAATCCGCTCAAAAGTCACGAGTCGAGCACTTCCTCAAGCACTGTTCACACGGCTCGCGCGGCATTTGCTTACAAGAAGTTCTATGCCTTTCATGTTTGCTGGTGACATTCAAGGAGTTGAAATGCTCAGGCAATTCACTCGCGTCTGCGCCACCTTTGGGGGCTCAGGCAACGGTATCATCGTGTTTGCATCGGCATTCCAAAAGCTGTCAGTTTACAGCGTCTGAGGGACTTGGACTTAAGGAGCAGTACGACCCCGCAAATTGGACATCAAATGCACATGCCAAAATACCAGCAAAAGAGGATCAGTCGGCCCACTTGACCGGGACAGTATCCATTAGGATTGTGGGCTGCATTTGGTGTGTGTTTTGTGATCAACTTGCTTATGCTTGGAAAATTTAGGTGAGCTTTAGTTTTCGGAGCTGAAGGCTTTGAATTCGCAGTGAATAGTTAGATGAGTCGTGGTGGGGTTTAGCAATTCGAAGATCCAGCCTAGAGTCCGGCAAGAAAAGCCACGCTGAATAACCTGACATCATAGAGAGTTGCTCAAAAGGATGGGGAAGCGCCATCCAAGCCCCGAAAGTTTGGCATACTGGAGCTTGATCTGATTCAAGTGAGGGCAACACTGCCTCAAAAACTTGGCTGTGATTTTCTGTTGAGGGTAAGTCAGTAGCGGTTTTTGCGGTCATTGATGACTCATGCAGCTTCTGCAAAAGGGTTTCATCATTCAGGCAAATATGGAGAATATTGATGGGCGACAGTTTCACTTCCAATACCAACAGTAGCGCCTCCTTGCAATTGAAGGGACAGCAAATCGGGATTTCTTGAAAACCTGCACTGATGCCTTTGCGAGCCCTTGTATCAGGTCATGACTGTGATGGAGCAGCCGGGTCAGGTACCGTCGTTCTGTGGTGCTATGGGCACTGTGTCAGTACATGTTCTGGTCTGCTTGTTCCGCTGCTTGTCGCATTGAAAGGGAGTGAAAGAAACACCTGAAAATAGAAATAATTCTACTAGTAATCATAGTAATCAGAATAGTATTAGTAATAGTAGTAATAATGGCAACACAGGAAAAATACCGGATCAGAGTGAGCCCCAGGTGCGTGACCCTTTGCCACCCTTTGTGCAGTCTGGGCCTGGGGAGCATCTCAGCTGAACATATGCTTTGTCTCGGGGTTTTATTAGTTGGGTTATAGTTATATAGGAGTATATACAGGCTAGATATTGGGGTTATATTGGGGTGTATATATGATATATATATATAACATATATGCAGATAGGATTAATGTAGGGGTTATACCAGGGTATATATATATGTATATATATGTAGGCTGAATATACGGTTTATATAGGGGTTATCTAGGGGTTAGTCTGGAAGGCACGTTGCCAACCTCAGGGGTTCTTGTTGAGGCCAGGCATCCCCGCATTTGGGCATACTCTCTGGAATGTTTCCGAAACAGCATGTATCTTGAAGCCAGGCATCCGCAGCAGTTGCTGCCTTCGCGCGATCTGTATGAGCATCCTGCCTGCATCCTCATCCTTCTGAGTATGGACCAACATCACGGCTCGACTTTGGAAGTCCCCGTTTGTTGGTTGTTTTTATTTGGGAGAAAACAGGAGCCTGCTTATCAGATCATGCATGGCCAAGGGTCTGGCAAAGTGATAGCTTTGCAAGCACTAAAGCGCCTGTGATGCTGAGCGCTGGTGTTATTGAATTGAGTCTCTTGTGGTGCCAGGCAACAGGGACACAGAGTCGGAGCCCACGCAACAGTCCCAGCACCACAGACAGCGCCAGCAGCCAATGCAGCGTATGCAGCAGCGCAAGCAGCTCATACAGCGCAAGCGATGCAGGCTGTGCAGGCTGCGCAGGCAGCACAGGCAGCGCAGCAGGCAGCACAGGCAGCGCAGGCAGCGCAGGCAGCGCAGGCAGCGCAGGCAGCGCAGGCAGCGCATGCGGCACAAGCAGCGCAGGCAGCGCATGCAGCACAAGCAGCGCCAACAACGCTCGGCACACGGGCACCGCAAGTTGCTCAAGCAGCACCAGCAGCGCAAACGCAGGCAGCACAAGCACAGGCAGCGCAAGCAGCGCTGGCTGTGCAAGCACCGCCGTCACAGTACCCGCAGGCTCGGAAGCAGCGCTTTCAGTTTCGAGCAGGCTGAGTAGGCATGCATGGCCCTACTGCATGGAAGGATGAAGACAGCTTCTCATGGCTTCTCGTAAGTGATCAGCTATTGAGGGAAGTGCCGCGTATTGTGGCTCCATGCCTCAACCCTGCCAAGGGGGCCTCTGTGCACCGCAGCTTCAACCCTCCGTGCCTCGTCTCATGGAGGGGGTGGACTTTTGCCACTGATGTGGTCATTGGCCGGGTAGCAATCAGGCATCATAATCATTTGAATGTCCACGGAGAAACTATAGGTCTTACTTGAGCTTGCGCATGCTTTCCTCCGCAGACCCGTCTATACTTCATGACCGATGCTTAGAACTTCCTTCAGCGGCATAGTGTCCAGGACGAACCTATCTTCAGAGCCTTTCCCGCCACAACGGCTGGTGGAAGACCCAGCTGCAGCGCAGGGGATTATGCTTGCCCTGTTTGGGGATCCTATGTGAAGGACTGCATCACTCTAGAGGGTAAGCGTCGTTCTGGGTACTTTCAAGGCTCTAGTATCTTCGATGATGAGGCATGGGGAGACCTTGGTTTTGGCACCAGGCATGTCCAAATTTCTGGATGTGGAGCAGAACAATGTGGGGGCCCTCATGTTCGAGCATAACCTTTTTGTGGCCATGATGTTTGGAAGCCATTCGGGGTCATCATGCGATGTTCAGAAACCACCTCATGATAACAAAATGCTGAAGACTGTACAGGCCCGAAATTGACCCTAGTTCCCAGCCGCTTCCTCCGTTGCCACAGGTCCCACCAGCTGCTGCTGAGGCAGCAAGATGTAAACTGCAAAGACGACCGGGGTATGAATATGAAGCTGCGAGGAATCACTAGATTTAGGAGACCGGGGAATGATGAGGGGATTCTACTTGGTAGGAAGGATAATGTGGGGAACCTTGTTCCATTGCCCACACATGGTTGATGAGCTGGCCTTGGTACAAATCTAATTGAAGTGCGCCCTACTGCATCCCATCCAAGAGACATGCCCTTTTCCTTCTTGCAGGATATGTCAGTTAACATCTGATGCAGAATGACAGTTGGAATTGAGAGAACATGCTTCCGCCAGAACCGTCCTTGCAAGAGTGCTGGCGGCACAGCCCTGCAGGTGAGGGGCGTATCTTGTGGTTGGTGTAGGGGAGATCGATCTCCACAGGCGCATGATGGGAGTCAGGGGTTCAGGATAGTCGGGCTTGGGATTTGGGTTTACCGGGCGGATTCCTTTGTTTTCCCCTGAGTGGATTTCATGGGTACCGAACTTTGAAGCTCATGTTTGCAGCTCACCTCACTTGTGGAAGTCACTGCTTGGGTGGGCCTGACCCAAATGCCTGCTGCTTCAAAAGTTTTTGACAACAATACTGCCAGATAAGCCTAATAAGGGAGGCCCCCGTATGCAAGCCTAAGAAAGGGTATCTCTGTATCTTTGTGTCTGGAAGTTCCTCCTCTGTAATTCCAGGGACTGCAAGCTCCTGCGCCCGTCCCGGGCAGCCCCAGCGCAGGCTGGTCGTCTGGTGGGGTTCGGGGTTGTGGATGGGGCTTAGACTTTAGAGGTTAGGTCAAGGTTTGAGAGCAGAGTTGAGGGTTACAATTTAGGATATGGAGTTTGGGTTTGGGGTCTAGGGTTTTGGCTCAGGGTTGCACCAGAAGCAGAACTTGACCAGGTTGACCTGCAGAACATACGCACATATATTTATACATACACGTGGGCATGTATATGGGTATGTTCACATTCGTAGACATACTTGCATGTGCGAGTGGTGTAGCTACATGTGCATATGTCCCATGTGTCACGCTCAGTGTCCTGGTGCCTAGTTCTGGCGCGGCCATGCCTTCATGGGATGTAAAACTGACCCAGGGTACAGCAGCAATAGCATGCAATAGCCATGTGCCGCCGACCTTGACACAGGTAGTGATGCCGATGGCCCGTCAAGGGGTCAGCGCGCTCCTTAGGGGGACGGCCGGTATGTTTTGCTAGAATTAGCCGCCAAAGATTACTTTCAATTAGGTTGAAGTTCGTTTGGGGAAAAGGGACCAGGTTTAAAGCACAGTTTTTTGGGGACCAATCCTGATAATGGACATCTTCAATACACTCCTATTCATGTTTTAATTAGAGGTCCAAGAGCCAAGGAGCCCCAATCATTCTTTTAATCCGGCGCCCTCCATTTCTTATTCTGGCGGGGGGGGGCCCCCCAATTAATTAAGTGCTAGGATTGCGCTTTTCTGTGGAAATTGCCAGCCCTTGATTATCTGTCTGCATTGCTGTTTTATTGCCTGAGCCATTGGCTCATCAACCACAAAGCTCAGCACCACTAGCAACTGTGAGAAGGTGTTTTAAAGCGTTTCTTGAGAGAAACATTGCTGCGCTGGCCATGGCCTGGGTGGTGATCACAGGCGGTGGCTCTGGCATCGGTCGAGGCGATTGGACATCTGAACCTGAAACTCCTTCCCTTCTTTCTGTTGAGAAGGCCTTGTCAGCCACTTCAGCAGCCGCGGGCCTGTGCTCTGCTGCGGGAGACGAGAGGCCAGCTGACCTCTTTGGATGGCAGGCATAGTGGTATGGCTTACATCAGCAGCTCCAGTGAACCCTTCTTGCAGGATGTGCTGAACGACACGAAGAGCATGGCAAAAAATCCAGAGGTGGGGAAGACCATGCATTGGCATAGGCGCACAGATGATCAGGTGGTCTCCATAGTTCCAAATCTTGCGGAGGCAGTGGCCGTCGTTTCTTGTGACATTGGCACGGAGGAGGGTCGGGCCAGGCAATCCTGTCGTTGTGTGTCTGTCCCATTCTGTCCCGCAGCAGTAAAAGGAAGTTGCTCTTGACCCTACTGGGCTACACGAAACCGCGTCTCAGGATGTCTCAGGTCTTCGCGCCAGGCGCCAGGCCCCAGGCTTGCAAGGCAAAGCATTTTCTCCAGGCTAGTCAATGCGCTGCCAGCTGACGCCTCGGTGTCGCTGCTGGCCGCCCGTCCTGGCATCAAGACCGCTTCAAACCCATCTTGCTGAGAGTTGATAGAGGGGTGTTGACATGTTCGCTGCCACACAAGAGGCCAAGGCTTGAATACGAACTGCAGCTGCTTCTATCAGGTGCAGAACGCGGCCATTGGTGATCCAGGGCCCCTACCCGAACTAGATATCGACCACTTCGAGGAGCTTAGTGTATATATCATTTTCATGAAGGGTCGACAAGATCAAGAAGCCTTCATGAGGCATGTCTAAATTCTGACCTCGGAGACGCAACCCCTTGTTGTTTCCTTTAAAGCAGGAAGCCTTGCGCGTCAATGTGGTGGGACCTCTTGCGCTGACAAAGGCACGGCAGCGGTGAACTTCCGTTTGCTAATGAATTTTCTTTCGCGAAGCCCATACAAATGTTCCTGTCCGCTATAAGTTGTATGCGTGACGGAGGCGCTTCTCCCTCGCTTGCGTGGTGGCCGGGTGCTCCACCTTGGTACCTCAGTGGCGTCTGCCCGACTGCACCTAAGGGTCTGCTGGATGTGTTTGACCACGCCGCTTCGGTCAGAGTCTGCAAGGCACAGCCCGCAGCGTGGCACCGCGACGTGAGCCAACAAACTTGTTATGAGTGCGCACCAGACTTCGGCTGGATTTGGTCTGTCATAGCAAGGTGAGAGAGCCAGTTGAGGATTGCAATCACAGTCACGATTCACGTGGGCAGCGGCGTGTATGCAAGTAAGAGAGTAAAAGGCTAAGCGCGTACCTATTTTTGCGTCTGGGTTCAGTGTTATGCTGGGAACTAGATGGGGGCCGTGGATTGAACGAGGTAATTCACAGTTTCCTTTGCAAGAGGAGTGAAGTAGATATCCGGAACCCGGCGAACGAAATCAGGTGATTTTGTCAAGGTACAATACAAGATCGAATATGATGCGGGGGCCGTGAATTAAACATGCTGCATAAGGCCCGGGTAATAAAAGCCGACACTCATGTACGCATAGACAGCCCGACATAACCACTTCATATCAACTGGCGCCGCTGTGACACAGAAACAATATGTCCTGTGCAGGGAGCGAAGTTGCTTGAACAGCTAGACAGCTAGAGCAGAAGGAGCCCCGCATAGCAACACTTGGGGTAGTGGTTCTGTTAACTGAATGGCAGGATTTCTGTGGCCACTTGGCAGGTATGGAATCACCAAGGCTGCTTTCTTCCGTCTGTTCCAGCAGCTGCAACTTGAAAGCAGATAGCTCTGCGTCCCACACGGTTCCATCCCGTGCGCACCCCTACCTCTCGCATACATGTCCTGCGATACATGTGTATGTATATTTATATACATACACGTATGTGTCCGTATACGTATTTTTATGTCTCTATATAGGTATCTTTGTTTGCGAGGCTGCTTCTAGGAATATATAGCATTCAATTGGGGAGTGTTCAATGTCGATTAGTCAAGTTCTGTGTGCATGAGCCTCACTTGGAGTGTGTTCCAGACATCCTCTAGACATCTCGAGACTGCCAGCGTAAAGGTCGGAGATGAAGGTCTCGGGAAATTGGATTGCCGACCCATAGCCTTGAAATGAAAACCCAAACATGCAGCTCTGACACTCTCTCAAAGAACGCCCAAAAACCTACTCATCCTGAACTCAGCTCTAAGCGGTTGAAATCCTGTAACTGCATACAACGCACTGCTATTCTTGCACCATCCTATAATGCAAGATTGAAACCCATACCCCCTAAACCCTAAACCACCCTAAACCCTATATAGCCTATACCTCAAAGTCTATGTCATCCCATCCCTCTGAAATCCGTAGGAACGCTGAAGACTTGGGGATTGCCGTCGGCTCCCTGAGTCCAGGCCTGCCTGGCGTACAGAGTCGATACTGCCCACCATGAACTTGCTTAGATACTATATGGGTGGTTGTCAAAATTATGGTCCCTTTTTGGGTACCCTAAATATTAGGTGCCGTATTATAATAGGGATCCAAAAAGGGACCATAATTTTGACAACCACCCATATATTATAGCATCTTATACAATAGTAGATTATAGTATTGTGGTGTATGATAGTATATTATGGTATATTATGGTATCTTAAACATATACATCCATGTCATTGTCTGTATATATCTCTCCTATGCATGCGTGATTTAAATGATTCGGCAAGGAAAGTGGCATTCAAGGAAAGTACGCCGCGGATCATTGAGCTCAGTTGTTTAGCTGCGGAATGAAGTCAACAACCCAAACACAGAAGCCACGCCCCAACCAGCACGGAAATGGTCTGGGAAAGCCTCAAAGCCAGCCCAGAAATGGTCTGGGAGCAAGGAAGCAGCCCCCCAATGGTTGAGGAACCCCCAAAATGGTCTGGACAGTGCTAAAACAATCATTTTTTGAGGTGTGGTTTCAGGCTGGAACCACACCTCAGAAAGTTCCAGGAGTGTGGTTCCAAGCTTCCAAAAACAGGACCTCGTCATTGGATTCCGAGGGAAAAGTTATGCCATTCTAGTTGAGAAATACATGAATCTTGGGTATGCGGGACACAGGTGAATGACATCTGAATTCTCCATGGGTGTTGTTCCAATGGGCCAAGAGTTTTACCATGACTCATCTCCAGACTGCCCAAGAATATCCAGTATATTGCAGCCTGGGATAATACTACTACATTCTACTATAATCTTGTATCTTATACCATCATATCCTATATTGTCTCCCTTCCCCCTGGGCAAGATTTCAGCCGCAGAGGGTTCGCTGGGTTCGCTGCGCAAGTGCCATTCGGCTTGCCTCCAGGAGCTCAGGGGTGGTCCGTCTGGACCTTCCCCAAACCCTAAGCCCTAAAACCCGAAGCTTGCGCGCTTCCTGCAGCCTGGGCAACCCAAACCAGGAGACTTCACTTGAATACGTGTGACTGTTTGGAATGCAACATAGCCCTTATTTGTCGCAGTCACACGTAACTGTGATTCCGCAAGCTTCTGAAAGCGACCCAATCTTGTAAGGTGTGGTTGACTTTAGTATTGGCGGATGAGTATCGGCCCTTTGGAAATTGACTTGAGCACTCTGACAACAAACCTTGTTATGGCAATAACCATACCATAGTAAGATAAGTTCTTGTGTTCGTCTGAGTACTTGTGAGCGTGAACTGGTGTAGTCATAGATAACCGACAGGTCTGGTTGACACGGAGGGCGTCCGAGATCATGTGGCCAAGGCAGTTTCTTCTCTCTTGCAGTCGTGACTCGCTCCCCCAAACCCCTAAGCCCGTGAGACCTGATGTTTTTGTCTGCCTCAAAGGGGAGCAGGGGGGATGCCCATGTGCTTTTGATCATCAGGCTCGCAAATTGGAGCTGCCCCATGTGGCTTTCTTCGACCGAGCCTTCGAGCAGGCTCCAGGATTTTTTGTTCTGAGTGTATGGCGTCAGTTTCCAGTGAAGGAAGCTACAGGTGCTTCTTTACTGGATCCTGTCAGTGCGGTGCTACGCGACCCATTTTTTTTTGCTAGGCATGCAAACGTGCTAAGTGCAGTTATGGCGCTGTATGGACTTTGAAGACTGCCATGCCTGTAGCTGTTGCATGCTTTGTACCTGATTCCTAAGAAGCCGACAGAACTCCTCGAATCTTAGCAGAGCCCAGGAATCTGCAAAAAGCTCGACCTACGCGATCTTCTGTGTGCTATGCCTGATCATGTCATCAGGTTCATTACAGAACCTCCAGTCATGGGAGCGTGGTTGCAGGGCTGGACGACCAACCTGGACCAGCTGATGACATTTGTGGACCATGTTCTGGGCATGCCGGATGAGCAGTTCACATCGCAGGACAGGGTAAACCTGTGCCCCCAGCGCGTGCATCCACACTGGCTTTCCGTGTCAGCTTGTTTGGCTTCTTCTGGCTCACGTTTCGGTTTCTTCGGCACCCGCGATCCAAGGGCTTGCAATGAAGCAGTCATCAACTTCATGGTGGCATGTGAACCACCATTTCCAGTACTGTGATCGTACTATCAGGACTTAGCAACGTGTGCCCGGCATCAGCATCGTTTGTTTTTCTGTCGTGACATGACAAGAGTTCTTGTGCCCTTTAACCTATTCCCATGCGAGACGTGCTGGCACGGCTGCAATGGTTGGGGTGCTCCTTCTTTAAACGTGACCTTGGAGCGTTGAATGGGACTACAAAAGACTGCTGTGCCCTGAACATGCCTGAACATATTAGCTTCCATGTGAGTTCAGGGTTCAGTGATGGCTGAAGATTGAGGGCTTACAGCTTACAGACTGGTGGTGGTGGTGGTGCTGCTGCTGCTGCTGCTGGTGGTGGTGGTGGTGGTGGTGCTGGTGGTGGTGGTGGTGGTGCTGGTGGTGCTGGTGGTGCTGGTGGTGTGGTTGTGGTTGTGGTTGT
>CAJNIZ010011159.1:0-12359 GCA_905231905.1 Symbiodinium pilosum | reverse complement strand
GGTGGTGGTGGTGGTGGTGGTCAATTACTTCTGCTGCTGCTGTTGGTTCTACGGCTCTTGCTTTCTTGACTTTGCTGCTTTTTGCCGGCTGCAAGGAGTGGCGCTTCTCCGAGTGGCGGCAGAAGGTTTGACCAAAAAGCATTGGCCGCCATGCTTGTGTGGACTTGCAGCGCATTTGGAGGGAGCCATCGATCCAGTTTAGGCAAAGGTTTTTGCTTTCTTGCAGAGCAAGTGCATGTAATTAGTGCCTGAGGTCTGGACAGTGGTGGAACTCCTTCATCGATCGAGGTTAAGCAGATAACCCTGCACAGGTGCCCCGGCCCGTCGTTTGCCTACCACCTTTATCTATGCCTCCTACTGCTCGAAACTGATGTCTACAGTGTTCAAATTAAGTTCCATTGTACCCCCCTATAACATCGACTTGATGAAAGGAATCCCCACAAGGGACTTCAAAAAATCCTGGGCAGGGCTTGAGTGCGCTGCTTTTCTGGACCTATAGTGTCAGCTCAAAACAGGGCACACTGGAACACCGCAGGGTAAGCTCGCATCGAAACTTTGTGCTTCTTTAGGCTTTCTCATCCGACACCAGCTACCATAGGCTATTTGCACATTCCAGTTTCAGGCGTATCCTCACATATTCTTCAGCTATTGTCTTCTGGCAAGTTCATGCGCGCTTGTGCCAGGCTGGCGAGTGAACCTGCCCAAGTTGCCTTATTCTTTGCACCTACCCGTAGCATTCCAGGGGTAGCCTAGAGTCCAAAGCTGTGGTTGAAGTGCTTGGTTTGCAGCGCGTGAGACACCTACTAGACCTGGCTTGCTTCAGGGAGCTCACTGCATGAGAAACCCCTGGACTCCAGGGTGTAGGCTGTAGGTCGAACTGCTCTTGTCACTTGGGAGCGGTTCCGGATTTATTCGAGCGGAGTTTAGCGCTCGACAACTCCAAGTGGCGAGTCGAGTTCCCACACGCAGTTGTGTGATATCACGCGTTCCTAATATTTCCTGATTGACTGAGCCGCCTACAGGCTTGCAGCAGCGCTCTCCTTGCGTGGGATGGATCGCCCTAGTTCAAAATGCGCTCACATAGATACCCAGGAAGACTGGGCCAAGCTCGTCTTCATCTTTTGGAGGAAGGGCTTGAGATCCGAGAAAAGCTTAGACGTAGATTGTTGAACGTTGAAAAAGGCGTGGTCAGTTTGGTTGTGCCAAGTTCAATCCCTTTCTCTCTGGCCCACGTCGCACCAGCGATCCGACACATTTTCGCTGACGATTAGTTGCCAAAGAGTTTTAGGCGCCTGAACGTGTGCTGAGATGTGCTGAGTGTCGTTCTTGCTCTGCCCGGATTGCGGCTGCTGGAATGCCACAGGTGTCGGTTAATTGCCGCCGCAAGACACTACAACTCAAACCGATCCCTTGCACTGGAGGAGCCATCGACTGTGCAGGCTTTCGGAATGGGCAGAATACTGATGCGAGCTGTCCATCTTTTCAGAGTAACATCTTGGAGTATCTTAGGGTGGTGAAGGTTTTTCCTCGCCAGTTTGTATGCTGTTCGATGTCATCGAAGGGCTTGGCCCAACTTCGCAGCAGCCACGCCTGAACACCAATACATTCTGACAAGAATCAGTAGTAGTAGTAGTAGTAGTAGTAGTAGGTGGTAGTTTGGTAGTATATAGTTTGGTAGTAGGTAACATGGTAGTATATAATATGGTATTAATGCAATGTGGTAGCAAGTGGCATTGTAGTAGGTAATTCCCCCCCGAGACGAAAGGCAATTCTCAAGTAGGCTGAAGTGTGTCTAACATCTATGTTGAGGGCAGCCGAACCTCTGATTCAAATGGCAAGCTGTCTTGCTTCAAAAGCCCTGCATCTGTTTCAGGTTAGTCCAGCGCTGGAGCCTCAGAGCAGCCTGCTCCGAGCACTGCAACTGTTTCCTGCGGTGCAAGCATGTCGATACCGTGGAGGTGCAATTAGTAGGGTTTTCCTGGAAGCTATGCCTGTTTATGAGATTGCTACTTGCTCAGGAGGATTTTGCCTCGATGTCTTCTTATGCCGAAGGCTGGGTCACCTTGCAAATGCAACGGTTTAGCTGCCCAACTTTGCATCCCACAACATCGTCGTCCAAGTCTGTTCAGCTTGCGCCTATGCCTGTCCATCCCCAGGACATGCTCGGTGACTGCTAGATGTGAGCAAACCCACGGAGGGCTCGAAAACGGCCTGTGAGCATGGGCTAAAGCATTTCGGTGAAGCTGAGATTCTGAGATGTGTGCTGGAAAATGACTGGCGGAGCCGTCCTCATTACACTGCTTGAATGTAATCCGTGCTCTTGATTAATAAGGGCGCCCCGGGCCCCCGCCCCCTACATCATTAGAAAAGCCTCCTTATTTCAGGGGCCCCAGATGCCAGAAGGAGATTTCAATTGTAAATGACGTCCACGGAAGCCCGAATCGGGTCCAAGCAAAATCAATCTAAATTCTATTAAAATCCACTTTAATGTTATTGAAATCGGACCCTTATTTTCTTAGGGTTTGGTGATTTTTTTCTTTAAATCCAGGGGGTTTTCGGCCCAAAACCTGCCTCCGCCTTTACAGTAGTCTTTGACCCCCTATTTTGGCCCGAAGAATTTTCTTTAAATCTAAGTGGTTTTATTAATCAAGAGCGCGGATTAGTGTGAGTGAGCGCGCGGCAGTAGCTGACACCGGACGTGCTGGGCTTTACTCCTTGCTCGAGCTGCAAGCTGGAGAACAGTCGGCACGCATGAGGCAGACATACATGCTATGTTTTCAGAGTTTGTTGAAAAGCCGGACTCGCCATCTTCATTGTTTGTATTGCTTATTCCGCTTCTTGCGGCGGTGTCTTGCATAGACTGTGACTTTCATGTTCGTAAACTTGGTGGCATAGCTGGCCGCTACGGAATTTTAGTTTCTAGCCAGGGGAATCAGGGGGAGGTGAGTAGTTTTCCAACTGCAGCAGCTGACCTGATTCCATGACAACAGTCACGCTAAGGGAAAGGATGCCAGAGATGTGCATCGCAGCCTGCAGTCCAGTTTCTTTCACGTAACTGACCCTCGCGCTGCATTTGCGTCCCTGCGCTCGACTCCGGCGCTCTCTGCCTGCTTCTGCGCGCACTCCTTGACTGTGGTGGCTGCAGGCTTGGCCCGACATGGGCTTGTTCTTTTTGCTCTTGGAAGTTTCGTTCCGTAGAATGTCAGGACGGTCCTTTGCCGTGCAGCCCATGCATCCGATGCACCCGCGGCCTGGATGCAATTTTCCGTGCGTAAAACCATGTGTGATCCGTGAGCTCCAGCTGCATCCTGACCAGGACTCTTCTCACCTCCCGGCCGCCTACGGCGGCCTTGGAGGCAGCGGAGGAGGGCAAGGCGCCCCTGGTCTCCGAGTCGGACTCGGAGAATTCCGAGGTCTCAGAAGCCCAGCCTGGGCCCCGGCGGCCCCTGACAGCAGCAAAGATGAAGGGTCGAGAGGAGTCCTGTGCTCCCAACTTGCAAAATTATGGGAAGGCGCGACTACGTGCTGCTGGGCTTCGACTTCAAGCCCTGGTTGCCACAGGCCAGTGTTCGTTCTCTTGGGATGTCAAGCCTGTTCGCACATCCTATTCGTATGTTTCTGGCTGACTTCGCTGAACCAGGTCTTCATGACCAGCACGGTCAGGGCTTCAGACATTTTCAGATCCTTCTTATCCTTCTTCCCAAGCGGTGGATTTGAAGCCCATGCTTAGGTGCTGGGGTCTGCTTGCCTTTTTGGCTTCCAGCCCCGGCCTCAACTGATCAAATCCATCCAATACCTCTCAGGAAGTCTGTGCTTTCTAAGGCTGCCCCTTTTGTGCACCGTGCTGCAGCTCCCGAAGGCGCTGGGCTCGGGGGTCTCTGCCCGGCATGGAGCATGGCACGGCATGCAGTACCCTGTGCTCGGCTACTGGTAGGTGCCCATCTTCGCGAGCTGCGGGGTGCTGGCTGCTGCCACGTTTGCCTCGATGGGGTGCCCCGACCCGCAGTGGTGTTGGTGTTGGGCTAGGCATGTGGTGTGGGCTAAACTCCGCAAAAGCTCCTGCAGCCTGTGATGCGCATGTTATGATAATTCTACACCTGGTGGCACGGTGTATCAGGGCATCTGAATCTGAGGCTCTAGGCTACTTGCAGAGGGCATATAAGGCATCTTACTTGGCTAATGGAAAACAACATTCCCTCTAGGCCTAAGCTGCCTCACATATCCTTGCAAGTTTGTTAGGGCTCCCAGAAGTCCTCAGAATTGATCCCGAAGATTCTCAGCCCAGGATTTGTGCTCATGAGCAGGTGGTTCGACATTTTGTTGGCTTCCCCTGCCTTGAGACATCTCCAAACTAACCTTTCTGCGTTTGGAAGCTGCCCAAGGCAGCAGGAATTGTATTGGATGCGTTGAAGCGCGGCTCCGTAGAGATTCTTGGCAGGGGACGGAAAAGACCACGGTTTAGAAAGCCACGCCTGATAGGTATTCGGCAGCAGCAGACCCAGGGCAAATCGAGGCCCGCGTCATGCCGTCTGCTTGAGAGCTTGCCGAGCACGCCTTTGTGAAGGACGGGGGTAAAGGACCAGCGCGGTCCCATAAGCATGGGGCCCAATGCCGTTTTCATCCGTTTTCACTGTGCTGGCCTGAGGCTCGTGCGATGCAAAGCGCCACTGTGGCTGAGGTCATGGCAATACCCCCGTCCAATCCGCAGGCACGATCACTACTGACGCTTGGATTGCAGTAAGAGTAGGGTCCGTGTGTGTGCGTGCAGCGGAGTAGGTGAAAGGTATCACAATGTTCATCCCGCAAGTGCTTTTTCTTCCCACAATCCTGCGCTCCACTCCCACTCCTCTCTACCTCCCACTCATGTCTCCTGCTTTCATCTCTCCCTGAGGCAAGTGGATCAACAACGTGATCGGCAGGGTTGCCCAGGGTGATTCCAAGATCCCGTCAGCTTGTCACTGTTGCGTTCCAGCCGACGAGGCCTGAGGAATCATCGCCCCTTCATCCTGATGCTGGCGGGCCGGGCACTGAGCCAAAAAGAAGGTCCCAAGTGAGGGTTCAACTCCAAGCTCATCCCAACTCCAAACTATCCAAGGCTTGACTCTAACCGGCATGCAGTGGCCTCGGAAATTCAGAGCCCTCCCCCGAAGTCCTGAGATTGCAGCATTGGATAGAATTTGCCGGAGAGTGCTGCTAAATCGGTTTCCTGAAAAGCTGGGCAGAAGAGGTCCACAGCAGTGCAAGAGAAGTACAGAACTCTTGCAAGCGGATTCCCAGGTTTGGTCTGCTTGCCGACGGCTATTTGACGGTCGTGTTCTGGCGAGAGGCTCTCGCGTTTCGATGATTTCGATTTTCCATCCGTTATTCTCTGCTGTCCACGGAATGTGTCTGGACAAGGACCACGTTGCGACAGAGGTGGGCCTGCTGCGGTTGCCTCAGACGATTGTGAAGCTTTCCACTGCGAAGCTGTAGAGGTTTGTAAAGCGCCGCGTTTATGTGATGGGTCACATGCACGTGCTTGCAGTTGTTGCCTGCATGCCAAGATTGCATGCGATGTACTCCGCCATCCTGTTGTACATCGTTGTGCCTGGAGCCCAGGGATTTGCAAAAACTGTGGAGGAAGGCTTCAATTCAATGCTTGGCAGAAGTATGGCCTGCATCACAGGCCGATCGTCGAAATCCATGCGGGGCTGATTTCAAGGACTCGCTCTTGTGTGGCTGCTCTCAGGTTCGGCTCGGGGATTATCTCCTCAGCTCCCGACAGTATAGCTACAGTCTAAACTGCCTACAAGGGTTAATTAAGGGGGCTAGGAGTTAAGAACTACAGCTCACATGGACCAGGAACGAGCTGGCGCAGGAATGGCAGCGCCGGCTCTACTGGGTGGTAGCGGCCTTTGAGGGGTGCTCGCCTTTTCTGATGGGTTGTATAGCGTGTGTCTTTTCTGAGGCGAATTGTAGCCTGGGCCTTGCAATTCCAGCCTCCGCCATAGACGACGTGGAATTGCGCCCCCGCTTCGATGCCTGCGCTTGCTGAGGCATGTGCGTGCCTTTCATAACAAAACAGCCAGGTACAACGAGCTATTCGATTCGGGGGCCTTCTTCTACGACCCAGCCAGGTCGGCGACGGATCTTCAGGGCAATGGCGTTTTCCCTCTAGATTATCCACCATCCTCCGTACGATAGACGAATGCTTCAGCGCACGAAACCTATCTACACACAGTTGTAGCCTTAGAGGCGGCATGCACGTCTTCTCTTTGTGTTTTTCATTGATTGGGGAGATGCAACATGGGACTTTCATTGCACATGTCACGTAACGCGGTCGGGGGAGTAAGGTGGGACTCAGGGTTGGGATGCATTCGGATGGATGGTTGGGTTCCGGGTTTCAAGACCTGACTTTGAGTGTTGTGAGTAGCACAGGATGCAGGGATGTGGAGAGTATCGGCTGTCGGGGGAGAGTTGTTTTCTCCATGCATCTTCATATCGACATGCACGCATGCACGTGCAGCCTAGTGTGACTAAATGAGCCCCGCAGAACTGTGATTTCGGCCCCGCACACATATGTGGTACGTGTATACATACAGACCAACATGCAAGCAGAGAAAGCACTGCTTTACAGGCTGCTGTCGTTTGCAATTGCTGCCAGCCTCCAGAGACAAAGATAGATTGCAATACATAAATTTGATGCTACGAAGAGTGCAGTTGCGTAGGCAGATGTGCAGAAGAGTAGCGGACCCTCTGACAGGAACCCGTATGACAATGGACTGGCTTCGAACTGTGCCAGCTTCTGGTGCACTCCACGATGGTCAGCCCGGATTCCCAGGTAGAAATGCATCCACGTGACATCATTTGCCTGCAAAACTCAGCATCTCTCCGCCTTCTGGCGCACTCCTGTGATGCATTTCGACTTGAGGACACGCCCGGAGATTTCTGATTGCTGCAGCCATCGATGCTGAGGGCTAGCTGCTAGCTGTGGCCTGGGAAACATGGGCCAAAGCGTTTCACCCCCAAATGCGGCGATTGCAGAGCAAATTGCGGCAAGACGCTGACTGATACGTGCCAGGCAAAAGGTTTGCGGAGCAACTCCCATCGCCCATCGCCTATCATCGCGCCGCTTGAATGCAAGGTTTTGAGGCATGCCAAAACTTTCGAGAGTGCGTGGCAGCTTCCTAGCTCGAGCTGCAAGCTAGAAAGCCTCAGCGGCAGTGCACACGCGATACATGCTCCACAAAGAGGTACATGCCATAAGCTTCAACAATTCCACACTTCCAACCGTTTTTGAAGAGCTGAGATCGCAAGCACCCGTGCTTACAGTACTTTGTGTTATTGCTGAGGTAGTGCGTCATCACATGAAGGCAGCTATTTGTTGTCGAATCCGTCTGGCAATTCAAAGTGTGCCGCATGAGAGCTGCGCTCGTTGCGGGAATCCTAGGGCGCAAAGATCTGCTGGGGCCTGACCTCCAACGTATGTGCACGGGCTGTGAGCGCAAGTTTGGTTGATGCAAAGCGATCATGCGCCTGCACCATCGTGAGCATCTGCTGGCCACCTGCCTCAGACCACAGAGCCCTATGAACTCCCCCCCAAAAAACAAGTGACATGATCCCTCAGACCTACTGGCAGGCGAAATGCAGTCTGTAGCATCAGCCCCTAAACCCCAAACACCGCCAATACCCAACGCACGAAGTCTTAGAATTTGAGCTCTCTAGCCAGGAAGCCAAAGCTTTCCCATTCTCTAAAGGACCGGACAGCGTCATGAGCATTATGGGGTCTCCCTTCTGACACATGCCATCGCGCGAAAGTGTTCCGCTTCGTATCTAGACCTTGTTCCACTTTGATATCCTTCCTGAAGCTGCCCTTCACTGAGGTGGAGACGAAGTCGGCAGCTGCATAGCTCCGCTCCTTGCCGGCGCCGCTTCCGAAAGCTAGTGACTCTTGAAACTATACATGAGATCCGACAAAGAGGAGAGCACCAAAGGGGGAGCCAATGACTTCCAGATGTCTCAGTTGCCTTTCCTGGGCTCTTTCGACGACATGTGTTTGGCGGTTTCGGGTGAATCTCGAACTTTTCGTGAGAATGTCGCGGGCAGGCCAGGTGCATGTTTTGTGCTAAGTGGCTGGCTCTTTATGTTAAAGCGCAAGATCCTTGTAGCAAAGGGTGAAGTATTCCGGTTGTAAGGCCTTAATGTATATGGAATCAGTGTCTTCTGAAGCTTTTTAGAGAGTGAACCTTAACATCTTCGAGTAGCCTTGAGTCATGGGATCCTGAAGTGAACACAAGGACATCTGCGCAGATTTGGTTGGGCATGAGATAATACTAACTCGCTGGAAGCATTGAAAGAATGCCGCTTGCCTGAGCTACGTGATGCTACGTGTATACGCTCCTGAAAGCGTGGACTCCAGAATCACCTGCAGTTGCGTGAGAGCCCCGAAATAATCTGGGGACCACTTTGGGTTCGGTGGTCCAGCATCCTCCAAAATGACCATTCCATTTCCTCTTGAGCCAATGTAGGACCAATCCTTGCAGTCCGGGAGACTCCAGGGAGTTCTGATAAGCTCCGGCTTCGCGGCAGAAATTCTTTGACAGCGCTTGGATCACAGGAACGCTTGTGCGCCATACACGTCCCCAGATCCCGCACCCTATCTCGTAGCCGCGTAGCCCAACAAACTCCACATCTTGATCAGAGAATCTCCACCTCCTACCGAATTGCCTTAATGGGACGAACTCCAGCGGAATGATGGACTAAGCCCAGGTACTTCAACATGTCAAAGCCAGGCTTCCAAGCTTCTGAGGAGAATTCAGCAACCCTAAACCTCACAAATCCTAAACATTTCATCCCCTGACTAGTAGCTCCCCTGAATAGTATTTCCATTTTGCTTTCCATTATCCCAACATAACCCCACTATAACCCCAATATAGCCCCAATGAAGTCCCAACATGTCATTTTGAACCCCAAAGCCCTGAACTTAACAACTCCGAGCTCCTGGGCTTTGGCCCTTTGTCAACCCCGAAAGCCCGAAAGCGCCCAGCTGGTACGTGTTTAACTAGGCAGTTGCTCAAGAGCCCCTGCAAAGCCACCAAGCGGCGTCCTATCCCTACTCATCCCCATAGACGTCCCAACCTTACGTTCGAAACCCCTTAAGTTCACAACTACTTCATCCGAAACCTCCGAACTCCAAAGCCTAAATCTGGTGAACACCCAAAAGCCTTGAATCCTGAGCCATCACGAGCCATGGGGCCACCACCCAGGGAGCCTTTTCTGTGATTTACAGCCCCGGCGAAGTAGGGATTTGATTGCCTACAATTTTGGGTCAAGGGTTCAGAGTTCAAGCGTCTATAGAGCTGAAGGTTAGGACTGATCGATTCCCACCTCAGTGGGGTCAAGGCTTTAGAGTCTAGGGTTCATGGAGTGCCGGTGTACCTTAGTCCCCATCAGGTGGCTGTTTGGAGGTATCTTGAGTGAACCAGTATCTTCAGAACCGCCCAAGTTAAGATATCCGAATACAGGGTCTATTGAGAGGACACGAGTTAGAGTCCCCCAAGTTTGGGCTGTACTGACTTGAGAACGACAGGCGCATAATATAGGCAACGCCTGGAATTTCTAAGCCATCTTGTTCAGTTGTGACCTTTGTTCGAGCTTGTAATGCACAATTCGTATTGGTTTCGCCTGGAAATTTCTTCACTTGTGACCAAATTTTAGTACGAATGACCGTAGGCTTTAGAATTCCTGATTTTCTTAATAAATCTTCATCTGCTGGAACATTTAGCCTTCAGAAGATTACCTAGCACAATGGGTTCTTGAATCCCTAAAAGGCCTATGAAACTACCAGCAGGCTGTTGCCAAGAGGTTCAGCGAGTGTTACGATTGCCAGACATTGACAGGCCGGAATCATCTATAATCAGGATTTGTGTTCGCTTCTTCCTTCGCTCCTTCTCTTTGTTGAATTGCGTCGGGTGAGAATGAGAAGAGCATAGTACAGGCGCTGCATGGCAAAGGGTTTGGCAAAGATGTCGATGCTTGGCGGTCTTAAGGACTGTGCAGTGTGGGTTGATGAAGGGCTGCAGTCGAGCAGTCCTTGAGAGGAATAGGGTATTGTGGCTCTGAATTGAGACAGGCTCCCAATGTCAAGATCACTAGTTTGGCCATTATGAAAAAACTCCTGCTATTTTGTCGTACACTCTCCCCCAGACAGATACACAACCTTGGAAGATTTTGATTTTGGGTTTCCATTCTAGTTTGGGCAAGACTCATCCTGCATTTGAACAGCTCTGAAACAATCATCTCGCGCTGATTGCACTTAACCCTACTCATACGCAGAAGGTGAGTCCAAAATCCCATGTTGCAAGTCAGTCAGGACTTTGAGGCGCTTATTCCGGCCCCTGACATAGGTTTCTGGCAGGACCTGAGATGCTGCCGTCAGCTTGCAGTGTGGTGGCTGCATGTCCCAACGCGTAGCCGTTCCGCTATACAGCAGCTAGCTCCTCCACTCGGTCTTTGCTCCTTTTTTTTTTGCGGCCGGCAAGACTACCTGATGACGGAAGAGTTATCGACAGCCCCAATCCTAAACTCTAGACCCTGTATCCCGAACCCCTTGCAGGAGCTCAGCCGCCGGAAGCTGGACGTCTGGCGCCGCTTTGGCACAAGTTTATGGTTTCAGTTCCAGGCGCAGGGCTTAGGCTTTGTGGTTTACAGGTTGGGCATATGGTTTCTGGCCCACGGTTTAGGGATTCACGGTTAGGTTTCAGGGTGTAGAGAATTGGAGTGCTTGGTGGAGCCGAAGTGGTGCAAGATTTCCTCCACGGAATGGGTTTAGGGCTAGGATTTGGGGGTTTCGTGTTCTGGGTGCAGGGGTTTGGGGTTCAGGGTTCCGGGTTGAACGTCTAGGGGTATATCAAGTGTCCCATTTGCGGGGGGATGAGACATATTCGTACAGGGAACCGGAGAACATGGAGATAAAATAGGGGCTGCACGATCTTTGTTTTCTCTGTGCTCGAGGAGCACGACAATAAGGGGGGGCGGAAGAGGTGAATATGTGTGGGTAAGGATTTTCAGTTTGAGGAGCATCTAGCGGAGTCTCATGCGGAAGTAGGCACTTGACAATTGCAGACTTGAAGCAAGGAGCCCGCAGGGCAGGCACTGGATATGCAGCTGTCCAAATTAAGGCTTCGCATGCGGGGCCAGCACTTCTAGGTCAGCGGTGTTGGCTTGGAGCACGGCAGCCGGTTCGTTGGGATGCAGGCAAAGGGGTAGCTTACGGCACGGCGGTCCTGTTTGTTGGAAGCACAGCATGCTGCCAAAGCAATTCCAATCATTTAGGCGCTCGACAGTAGCACAAGTCAGTCATGCCGTCATGTCAAAAACCTGATGCCCTGGCCAAAAGTAAGGCCTTGATGCTTCCAACGTGCCGCTGATAGCTTACTTCGAAGCTTCCCAGGCAAGTTCATCATGGGCCTCCCCAAATTTTGGGATCAGCCCCCCTCGACAGACTGCAAGTTCGGATGTACCCTTTTATTTGCGGTCTAAGAGGTGCTGGGTTTAGATGCTCGAGCTCAAGGGTCGCGGGCAGGAAGCACGTTAGAGACGTGGGGTTTCCAGAGTCAGAGCCCTTGGACCTTCCTATGAAGTCTGTGAAAGGTTCGAGATGCAGCCACATCTGCTTCATGTGGTTTGGATTTCTTAAGGGTACCCGGCAAGGATGGTATTTTTTTTTCGCACGCCCTTTTCACTGACATTGTATTGGCGTGTTGGCAGGCAGCAGGTGTGCCGGCAAAGTGCTACCTGCTCAAGGATGCCTTTGAGGACTTAAAAATTGGGCATTCATCGTTCTTCCAGGTCATTTTATTGTGCTCTTTTGGGTGGGTAGGGGCTTCCTACTTTTTGCTGTATTCATGTTGCGGTGACCAAGGGCCCTGTATTCAGACCTAGCCGGACCTAGCCGCTAGCCATGCGGATGGGCTGGAAGCTGCTGGTTGACGGGTTTGACGGCATGAACGCATTTGAACTACAAGTAGGCTGTAAGCTGCTAGGTCTAAAAATCCATGGTGTTTGGGTGGTTTCGCTGACATTTGGATAGTCCGGCCGAGACACTAAAGCCTTTGAAGCCCTTCGGTTTCTTTATCGTTAGGTTGTTGCTCTTCCTTCTACTTGGCACGACAAGAAAAACCATCATCAGCTTTCTTGTGCTGCTACTACCGCTGCTGCTACTGCTAGCGCTACTGTCGCTACTGCAGCTGCTGATATTCAGGTAAGTAGTAATTCATACTACTAATAGGCTTCTGCTCTACTGCTGCGACTACTATTACTACTACTTCTACTACTGCGGATGCTACTTCTACTGCTACTGCTGCTGCTGCTACTACTAC
>CAJNIZ010011156.1:0-11303 GCA_905231905.1 Symbiodinium pilosum | reverse complement strand
GTAATTCTAAGGCTTTGAAGCTTGGAGCATTAGCCTTGCATTACCACTTCTGCAGAACTTCGCGGAGACCGAGAGCTCAGAGGGCTGCAGACTCGGAGCAACAGACCGTCAGCATTACCACTACACTAATTAAGTCATATTACAATATACTCTACTATACTACACTGTACTATACTATGCTATACCTTACTTGTACTATACTCGTACTACTTGTACTATACTTAAATTACTTGTACTATACTTGTACTACTTCGTACCGACCCATGTCCCCGTCATGTACTATTGCGATCCCCCCCCTTCCATAAGCCCGAATCGCAAAACAAGTTCTGGGGTGGGGAGGGGGGGGGGTATTAATGTCACGGTAACATTAGGGCCCATGCTTCAAACCTTAGATTCAGGTGAGAGCACGGAAGTTCCTATGGAGACAGAATACTCAAAGGGCGAGATTTATTCCGGCTTAGGGAAGGAGGGGCAATCACTTACGAACCCGAACAACCCCCCCTCAAAAAGAACAGACTTTCAGGCGCTCCGAATTTTCAGAAGCAGAGTTCAATTGTAGGAGATCAGGAGGTTTCAGCCTTAATAGAGTTCTGAATTTTGAGGCTGAAATGACTGCAGGGGGCAACGCACCTCAGTAGGGTTTAGGGTCAAGTGATACATGTTCCGAACTCCAAGCGAATTCGTATTATCAAGTGGTGTGGAACACAATTGCAAATACTGAAACCAACTAGCCAGTGTCTGTAGGAGAGTGCTTGTCCGCTCCTTAAACCCAAAATAATCCCCTACATTGTTCCGATCTATATACCCCCCAAACCCTAAACTCTCTGTAATCCCCTGTGTAACTCCCTAAACCCTAAACCCTATGAACCCCCTAAGCCCCAAAACCCTATTTAGTCCCCTGTATAATCCCTTAAACTCTATTATAGCTCCCCGTATAACCCCCCTTTAGAAGTTTAGACTATGGCTCATGTAGTGCCACTAAGGCGCCAGAAGAACGTTGGGGACGAGGCCCTCCCCGCACCTTCGTGCAGCTGATACTTACTGGGGGTTCATGGCATAGGGCTGAGGGTTAAGGATTTAGGGCTTAGGGTGTAGGATTTAGGGCTTAGGGTTTAGGATTTAGGGCTTAGGGTCTAGGATTTCGGGCTTAGGGTTTAGGATTTAGGGCTTAGAAATTCGGATCTAAGGTTCAGGGTTCAGGCTTTAGGGCCCAAGGCGGAGGAGTGAATACAGGTCCACTATAGGGTTATGTACGGGGATTACATAGGGATTGTTATAAGGATCCATTCCCCCAATCACCCTTGAGCTCCAGTAAGGCTAGTCGCAGTAGCAGAAAAGCAGAACCAGCTACTCCCCTGTCCCCTTAGTGAGAAACAGCCAGCTACCGAGTTCAACGTATTACCGATACCTGGACCCCCAAAGTATGTAGAATAATGGCCTTTTGGGCTATATTTAGGGGTTTTGGGCCATTATTTTACCTACTTTGGGGATTTAGGTAGTGCTTTGTAAAGCATGTTACCCTTGTAGTTTTGCATGTGCTGGGATTTTTTTTATGCTGCGGAAGTGGGTTTCCCCCTCCCAAGGCGGGCTGTATGATGCTGACAGGCACCCCATAAGTAGTACTAGTACTTCCGTTCATTTGGTATTCAACAAAATCTGCAGTCTGCAGTCCTCATGTGAGCATGATGCAACTGAACAATGACGAGCAGAAGGCGACAGCTAGAGTGAGAGTAAAAAGTGGATCTTGGATTCATGCCTTTGCCACTAGACAGTAAACCCCAAGCGTGTGGCTTCAACCCACAGCTCGGCCGGCCACATGCAGCAACGAGATAGACGCCCTGCATCATCACGGCCTCATGTTGGGGTTACGCAAGGGGTATGTTCAGGGTTGAGGGTTCATTTTTGTTTTTTGAACGGGGGTCTGTAGGGGGGAGGTTAGCGGTTGTTTGGCCTCATGTTGGGGGTATACCGGGGTATGTAGGGGTACACGCGGAACTCTAAAGGGGCACGTCGGCACTTGTAGGGTCCCTTAGACAGGGGTGATACGGGAGTCGCACAGGGATGTCTAGGGTGTAGCGTTTCGGATGAAAGTCAAGATTAACATCCTGCTCGTTGTGGTTTGAGCGAAGGCTGAAAGTCTACCCACCCCAAAGCCACAGCTCTCAAGCATTAACCTGAACTTGCAGGATCGTCAATAGGGCTGGAGGAATTCATGCCCCTATGTAACCCCCCATAATACTATGTTAACTTATTTTAGATACTGGGGGTGGTAACAAAACATCCCCGCCGGACCAGAAACAGTCTGGAAGACTACTTCTGCTTCCAAGAAAGTTTGGAGCCCGAAATCCTACAAACAAGCATAGAGAGGGTGACAATACAAAAGCTCCGCGCCCAAGAGCATCCGATATTTGCAGATTTCCCTCTACTTGTGCTACTAGTACTACGGCCGGTACTACTTCGTCCTACCCCCACCCCCTGGTTTCATCATTGCCATTCCCCCTCGACATACAAAAAAAGCAAACAAGTTTTGGGTTGGCTTCACTATTGTCAGGTTAGCATTGCTAGCTTCCGCGCCTCTTCAAGTCAAGGCCCAGCCTTCAAACATCCTGAAACCATGTAACCTCAGACATACAGCCTCCAACCCTAAACCCAAAACCCTCCACCCTAAACCATAAACCCTGTACAGAGACCAGGGAAAATCTGAACCGTCCAAGTCCGGCACTTTCGGAGGCATGCGCGAGGCTGCAGTCCTTGCGCGGTGAGGATCACATCTGGGGTTAAGGGTTTAGGGTTAGGGGTTTAGGGTTTGGGGGGTTTAGGGTTCAGGGCTTAGGCATTAAGACATGGGACTTTGGGACTAGGGTTTGGGCATCAGTTCTAGGGATTACGGTTTAGGGCTCGGGGCGTAGGTGTTCATTGTTTGTCAACTCCCTTTCTCCGACTGATTATCCATGCGGAAGGCGCGTAGCCAAAAACGCTGGTAAAGAACATGCATGCGAGAACAACAATTTTCGACGAAACCTCGAATGTTTCAATCCCTTACCCCTGAAACCTGACTGACTGAACACCATGCGAAGGTCGACCCGAACTGAAGCTCCTGTGCGTAAATTTAACAAAGCACTGTAGAGCCCTCCAATACGGCTGCACAACGGCTTGTATGAACCCTTAGGTCCCTGGAGGGCTCCTTGCAAGGATCCTCACCCAGTCAGCCCAATACCCTTTAATTGAGGAATCTACCCTAAATGGTACTCTAAGGTCCCGCATATGACTTAAGCTATATTCCTGAAAGTAGTGGGTTCCCTGACCAGCTGTACAGAAACATTGCCATTCCACGCAAACGGAGGCTTGGTGAGTCATATACGGATGACGGAACATGGCAATGAACAGGCTTTGTCATGTCTGCTCGGTCTAAACCCAAGAGAGACCTGAGCCGCTACCCCCTAAGCGCTGTATTGTACCATCTTATGATATATGTTCTAACAGAGGGTGTTCCTTAAAATGGTCTGATGTAACCCCTAATAGGGAACTAGTGACCCGATAGTCTACGAATCTCTGAATATCCCCAGGGCCTTTTTAAAGAAGAGATCAGCAACAACCCTAAGCCCTGCTAAGGTCCGGAAGGGCCGGCACAGTGGTGGTGCTGTGCAGATGCCGAAGGGCCGTCCCAGTCACGGAAAGCATCGCAACCTGGCATGCTGCATAACCGACAGCCCTACCCAGACCCTCCTATGTAGTTCCTTTTTGGGTAGTATATTATAATCCCTTACCAGAAAACCATAACAGACCCAAAAAGGAACTACATTGGAGCCTTTGGGTAAACTCTCCAAACCTGTCAATTTCACCCTGGGGATCGAAGTCTACAAATGATATGGGGGTTTCCCAAAATTAGGGGTACCATTTTGGGGGTCCTAATAATAAGGATTATAGTATTTTGGGGTCTATACTGGGGTCCCCTTATTTGGGGAAACTACCATATAAGACGGGATTTAGCCCTGGGGCCGTGGAAAAAAAAACCTCAAAGTTGGAGTCTAAAGTCCACAAATATACGTATACCGGGTTGCTGTTAAGGAACTTAAATTCAGCTACCATAATGGGCATATATAGTAAATAATAGGGTTTCCCCAATATAGTAACTTAACTTAAGTTCCTTAACAGCAACCCAGACTTTGAGCTGCAAGGTAGCGTTTGGGGAATCAGGCTCAGGACTGCTTTGATGCTGTACCAACCAGGGGATTAAGGGAACTCAAGATACCTAGCGTGGCCATGCCAATTGAATCATACCAAACCCAGCCAGTTATGGCGTGATCGTAGAAGATTCGGAAAGTAAGGACACAAAGACTTAGAAACCCTCAAGGGGACCCCATATAAAAGGGAGTCCTTGCAAAGGACTCCCTAAGCCCTAAGCCTGATGAAGATCCCAGATGGTCTCCGAATATGCTGCCCCCATATATGGGCAAGAGTCTGAACTTCTTAAAGCGGGTTATATAGGGGAGTATTATAGGGCTTACTAAGGGGATGCTAGGAGTTTAGACTATAGCTCATATGTCGGGTCCTCTTAGGACTTCCAGGAGACTGCAGCCCAGACAGTGGGAGCCCCTCGAAAAAGGTCGAAGCAGCACGCCTCGTCAGTGATGGACACGTGCTCCCTGTATCCTACCTCAGCCAAGAGACCACATATGATACTTCCCAAAATTAAGGGACCCCAATATAGCACTATAATCCTACTTTTAGGAGACCCCATCTGTGCCCAGATGATTAACCCTCTCGCGGTTCTCATAGCCGGGGTGATCCTGCTTCACGTTTTGCTGGTAGCCTGGGGGCCATAACTTAGCCGCATGCCTTGTCTGCAAAAAGCTCCAACCGACGCAAAATATCATCTTAAAGCGCCCATACCAAATTACACTTCAGACATGGACATAACTTATTGGTGGTTCTTAGAGAATAAGGGAATATGACACTTATATGATATTTTCCCTCATGCCCTACCACTAAAAACCCCATATATACCCTATTACAATGTAGCAGTCTCCATTCTATTTTCCCTTATCCCTATATACCCCTATATAACCCCTTATTCCCTACTGACCATGAGGAAAATAACCACTGCAGACTGGCTTCAATAGAGTCGCCGCCGAGCGCCCGCGCCTTGGAGAGAAAGATCACTCCACCAGGTGTTTTTTTAAGTGTTTAGGACGATTTTCATATTGAGCTAGAGTCTAAACTCCTAGTATCCCTCTGAACAATCCTTGGGTCTAGGGTGTGGGGTCGAAGCTCCTAACATGCCCTTTAATAACCTCTACAGTGGTTCCCTATATGATCCCTTATATAGCTTCCTTTTAAGGAGTTTAGAGTATGGCTCATATTGAGTTTGGTTGTTACTTACCCTTGGTTTCAGATCTGTGGAAACATAGACCCCATACTGCTTATCAAGTCTCCCCAAAACAGTTCTCCTACTGTTCGGACCCTCCCCATACTTTGGGGTCGGGCATGTTCACTTGCGGTCCTGTGACCAAGCCGCTGAAGCCGCTGGGTTGGTCCTTATGTTTAGGGGTTAGACTCCCGACTTTTGTCCATGGCTACTGTAAGTCCCCGCCTCCCTTCAAACTGTTTTCCCATGACTTCCATGACCAAATGTTGTAGTATATTGAGAAAATTAATTGCTGGGATGAGGTTATTATGTAGGTGGAGGGGCTTAATGTTGCAACTATCGCTAACATTACGTGCCATGCTATGCCTATAATAACAAAACCCACGCACTGTCAGCAATGGCGAACATCCTTGTCCTGGATACCACCCTAAATCCTAAACGCTAAGCCCAGTGTGTGGATAAGCCCGGTTTGATTCCATTCTCTCTCTCTCTCTCTCTCTCATTTTTTTTGCCCTGATGTAGTTGCTAGTAGTAACATGTGCTGATGCTACTGGGTCGTTGCGTAGAAATCCATGAAACCTCGGAGTGCATAAGCCCCAATTCTCCTCTACACCTTCCATGACCCTCAACACCAAGTCCAAAGTTCTACGGCAAGCCATGTGGCCGCATCCAGCCCTAATCGCGCTACGTAGACCTGCTGAACACGAGCACTATCTGCTGTTGTAGTAGTCGTCGTCGTTGTCGTCGTTGTCGCCGTTGTTAGTCTGAGGGTCTATACCTGATGATAACCTGGGCTTCCCTTACCTCGCCTAGTCCCCTGAGAGGGGATCTCACTGAGCAACCAACGTGTGATAGCAGCTCCTCCTGTAAGTCCGCCCACCTGGGTCTCTTAGGGTCCATGGTTTCGGGTTCGGGTTAAGGGCGTAAAGCCCAGTGGGGCGTTGCTATATATGGTCTCTTTTGGAATACCTTGGCCAAATCATTTTGGGGACCCAAGAAGGGGTCGACAACCTGTCATATGGGATTAAGCGAGCTTTTGGGATTATGTAGTGGCCAGAGACGGTTGCTATCGGTATGGTAGCAGGGTTTAAGCTACACTGTGATGGCCTGGGTGGCTTTCTGTAAACGTTACGATTCCAAACCCTAAGCCCAAAAAACACTAATCCACCCTGAACCCTGAAGCCTCTTAAAACAAACCAGGTCCATGACTCCCGGTTTTCAAGCACACTCTGAATCTGAAACAGGTGTCTGCAGGACATAGCTTTTCCAAAAAGAGGCCTTAGTTCCGGGTTAAGGGTTTAAATTATGCTTAACCCATTTGACACAGAACACTTGCGGCCTACAATCACTTCAACTCCAGGTAAGCATAATACACTAACAACTAATGTTATCTGTGTCTGCGCAATGGCAAGTATGGCGGGCTATAGCATATTGCCTGGTTGTAACTTGGGGTTCACGCTCCCGAGCTTCAACGCCGGGGAAATATATTTTTTGCAAATGTGTAAGCTGACAGTATTAATGAACTTCAAAACCCGGTGTAATCCCTGAAAAACCTGGCCCCTAAACCAATCCCATATGCCTCCTGAACCTCTAGCCCTTTCAGACAAGCCGCCATGACTCACGGCTATCCTGCGTTGATGGCGTTTGAGTTTGCAATGATAGGACTGCTTGAAACGGGTTGTAAGGGGACAATCTTCGTGAGCGCTCAGCTTTTTACATGGCCAGGTTGTGAATAAAGAGAACCTGTTCTACTAAAATGAGCTTCCTGGCCTACGTCCCGCAAAGTTCACCGAATCAGATTCTCTGACACACACGCAATCCTAAACATTGCACCCCGTACACCGCAGTCTGTTTTGACGTTGCTTGTGCTAGAGACTCTACTTCCCTACAAGCTTCATGTATGAACAATGCTGCTAATCACAATGCTACGCGACAATGTCAAAAATTGAAGTTGAAGAGACTTGCAAACGAAAGGGGTGTTTAATCCTGACCTAACCCCCTAAACCCTAAACCGTCCTGCGTGGTGCGGGAGCTGAAGACCTTTACGGCGCGAGCGGCCACAACCCCACAGATTGCGACGCGCCTGGCTAAGGCATGAAAGCGCTGGAACTGTAATGTGGAGAAATGCTTCTGTGTAATGTCACATCAAATGTAACAGAAGATGGAACATGAAATGACAACGGGGCTTATATAAGGGTTTATAGGGAGCATCTCCAGCATTATGGTCCGAGATTCCTTGTACATACATAGTATAGGATACTTCAAACTGATATTTGCAAGCATTTAAGTCCTAAACCCTAAGCCCGTAGGGGTTTCTCAAATTGGGGAGCCCTTAAGGCTCTAGGGGTATATAGGATTTGCCAGGGGTATTTTGTTTGCGACATCATGGGTTCAAAGAAAATCTCTTGAGAAACTTCCTGCAAAGGCCGCGCCTCCAATTACGCCTCCAAACATGACCCTAAGCCCAAAAACCTGAAAGCTTCAACCCTGGAATCAAGAGCCTAAACCCTTCTGAACCCTCACTCCTCAATCCTAAACCCTAGATTCCTAGATCCTAAACCCTGAGACCTACGAAGAATTCAGCCCGAAGCCCTAAAGCCTAAACCCCAATTCCTACGCCCTACACCCTAAATCCTAAACCCTGAACCCTACTGATAATGCTGGCTGCGCTGCTCAGCGACAGGGAGTCGGTCCAAGCAATGAAGGACTCCTGAATAGGAAATACTTTTGGCGTTTTGGGGTTTAAAGTTTAAATCTTGGGCTTAGGTTTCACCCCCAGAGACCAAAATCAGATGGAAAGAAAGTGGATGAAATGGAAACTGTCATTCTATGAGGTGATAACCCAACACCTAAGTTTGAAATACTGTTACAGTCATATGATAGTTAGAGGATCCTTATGTAGGGGCGGGGCCGCCCAAATTACGATGCCAGCGCTAGGCACTGTTTTGGGTTTGGGTTTCATGTAGCGATTCTGGGGATCTGTGTTGAACCTGTATACTTTGACGGTGAAGTCGGGCTTACCAAGCATACATACACAGGGGTCAACGTTAAGCTTGTGCAGGGTGGAGGAACAACTCTATACCCTAAATCCTAACCCGTAACCCCCAAACCCAATCGCCAGCTTCTTGCTGAAAATCCTAGCTGCTCGGCTTCATGCCGCAGAAAACTTGAATTTCGGTAGGTTGTCAATATAGTGATCCCCTTTTGGTCCCTAGTATATTACCGCCCGAATAATTGAGGTACCAAAACAGGACCCTACCCTATATCTCAAACTTTCAAAGGTTACCCTTTCAGCTACTAAGAGAGGTTCAGGTCCACGGCTGAAGGGCTGACATATCGAATTTGTCACGTGGTAGTTTCCATATCCCCAATAGGGAGATCCCAATGGGGCCCCTAATTTCGGAAATCCTCACAATCTCCAAGTGATCTCAGAATTTACGGTTTACCCCTGAACATGTATAGGGATCTAAACTCAGAGCTTTTCTCTGACACGGGGGTAATGCCTTTTTCGGCCCGGGTTTCTATTAACCCCCTCCCCTGAAATATCACCTCCCTCCGCCTTCCTAAGATGAAATATCATACTCCCATTGTGGTATACTGTAATATGTAGGGAATACATATTGGGCGGGGGGGGGGGTGATTTTAGGTGGAGGGGATGAGATCTAACAGCTTGAGCTACTGTTTCCTCCCATGCATACTGGATTACACAAAACAGTTTAGGGTTTAACGTGTAAGGTTTAGGGGTAGACAGACTCCCCGTTTTTCACAGATGCCTTTCTTGATTTGATGAGCGGATTATCATAAGCCACTGCCTGTTTTGGAATATCATGTAGGCCCTAAACACTAAACCCCTAACCCTAAACTTGGCTCCAGATGCATGAAAGTGCGACATAGATACAGTAAAATCGTCAACTTTTTATATAGGCCAGTGTTTGTTGGAATGGCCCGGCCACCCCGCCTAGGATCATGAAACCAGACTTCAAACAACGCAAAGAAGGATACAGGGAATCAAGGGATCAGATGGCATTTGATACCCCAGATCTCCGCCAAAAGCCAAAATGTTTGAAACAATCACAAGCCTGACATAAGGTCTTTTGGGGGCCCTTCTCCAAGACGGCCATTTTGGTGGAGGTGAGGTGCGTTCATCATAAGCTGCCCTAAAACGCCCTTGAGCGTATATTGGGGTTTCCCAAAAGAACGGGTCCCGATTTGGGAGCCCCTATAACCAGGTAGTATACTCTTCTTGCAGTCTATATTGGTGCCCTCTAGACACTCCCACACACAGCCTAAACCCGGAATCTAAAATTTCCCACCTCGCTGCAGTACTTCCACCGTTGGAGCCAAAGCATCGACCGCGCTTCCGCCTTGGCGATCTGTGGCAGTACTTGGAGGCTCTCTCATCAGCTTAGGCACAGGAAAAAATGCTTGCTAGTACTAGTCAAAGAGATAGAAAGAATATTCACTATCTAAGTCTGCTGGAACTGCTCTTGGCGGCAATTCCCAGAAATCTAAGCCTTCGGGAAAAGCAGCCCTTACCGACAGGGCGAAATATGTGATTATTCTTTGGAGTTTTGTCTGCCACATCTGTGACGTGCTATGTACGAGGCTCCTTACTCCAGGACGGAAAGTACAATGTAAGAAAGCCATAAAGAGGGCGGTCTCCCCGGCAAGCCCTTCAGAGATCTTAGCCATGCCTCTGCAGTTCTGACTACAACTTCCCCTGTTAGCAGGACATGCCTGCTGGTCCAACATGGGCTGCAGCAGGGTTCCTCAAAGTGGGAACCCTACACCCCAAACCTTGAAGACCCTAACAGGCAGAGACAAGCGTGCTTCTGAGTCTGCGGTGTGGTTTCAGACTGTCAGCACCAAGCGCCCAAACTGGTAGGCATTGCATTACATACAGTTCGATGATATGGGATTCTCCAGGCATTGTTCTACGGGGCTCTGCAGGGATTCTCTTTGGGGAGTATATAGTTTGGGGAGACTACCTTAATGATGCGGAATCAAGTGGATAAGAACATTGAACACAAAACGGAAACCGGGGCCGTCCAAAACAATGCCCCTCATGCCGCAGCGGTTAAGGTTTAGGGTTTAGGGTTTAGGGTTTAGGGTCGACTAGCTGCGGCGGTGGTGGGGAAGGTAATCAACAATCATTAGGCCGCACAACAAAGAGCCCCGTTCCAGAGAACACTTGAAGTCTTTTCCAGTCTCCTTAAACCCAAGATCTTGCACAGGCTCTCTCTTACTTCCATTGAGCTATAGTCTAAACTCCTAGTATCCCCTTTAACAAACCATCTCTCATAATCCCCTATGTAATGCCTGTATAACTCCCTTTAAGAAGTTTAGATCATAGCTGACTTGGCTTCCTGCATCCCAATCTCTACTGAGACTGTTCTGGCATTCTAGGGGCTTTAGGAGGGATCCTTAATGGGGACCCTTGTAGCTTATTGGGAGTAATATGGGTACTACCTGGTTATATAGGGGGCTTATCAGGCCTATATAAGGATTATATAAGGTAATATGATTACCCAAAGGGTCCATGTAGCTATATAGTACATCCTTGGGCTTTAAAGTAGGTATATGGGAACCCCTTTGATACCCTAAGTATATACCATATACCTACATGGACCCTTTGGGTTAGGGGTCCCTTCTAGGGGTCCCTCCTAAAGCCCCTTGAGGCATGGTCTGGCTGTGATGTCTCAGGCCATGGCCAAGGCTGATCTCGTCACCTTGGAAAACGGGTTCTATAGTCTCAACTCCTTAAAGGGGGGGTTATATAGGGGATAATGGAAAAGAAAATGGAAAATACTATAATGGGTTTAGGGTTTAGGGTTTAGGGTCTAAACTCCTTAAAGGGGGTTGTATAGGGGATGAAAAAAGGACTACTATAGGGGTTATTAAGGGGGATTATATAGGGGATTCTACCTTGGGAATC
>CAJNIZ010011155.1:0-11307 GCA_905231905.1 Symbiodinium pilosum | reverse complement strand
GCCAGATGCAACCAAATTGCGTTAAGAAGCTCTCCCAGCCCTTCTAAACCTGTGACGATTAGAGTCACTATCACTAACCTTTCAAGGAAAGTAAGCAGGCCAAGGCAAAGCCAAACTGGGGAGCCCCTTTGGCTCGTGATGCTTTTGTACGAGGCGCGCGCGCGCCTCTCGCACAAAAGCATCATGAGCCGAACGGCCTCCCCTGTCTCGCTTAATTGGGACTGCGCTAGGCTAGCCGCGGCTAGACTGCCAACGACTGCAAGTTGTCCTAGAAGCACACTCTGCCAGAAGCCTTGCCTAGAGGCTGTCGACTCGTGACTAATCCAGCAGCATCTCGCCAATCTGATCACCTCGTGACCTCGTCCTGCACTTGCTGAATTCATGTGCGCGGGGCAGGAGCAGCAGCGGCCAGCAGCCGTTCCACGCGCCTCCAAAGCCGATGCTGTTTGGAAGAAGCAGCACGCGGAGATCCGGAAGCAGTGCGGGGCGCCAGAAAACTTTCGGCCTTGGACTGCGCGGCTGAGTTTTGAAGGCAGAGGGCTCTCGCTGACCGCCCGGGTCCGTGACCTGCTAGACTGCACGGTCATCAGAGCCTGCTATGACTCTGGTCTAGCGGTCTCTGACATGACACCCTCAGCAGTGGACCGTGTCATGCAAGGCTGCCATGTGGATGTGAGCCAATCTCTGTGCAGAAACAGTTTCAGTGCGCAGGGACAGCCTCTCCCTACTATCACATCATCGACAGTGCTGTACAACTTTGACCGCGACCGTTGCTTGCTGCAGCGGGAGTTGCTTCATCTACACGGACATTCGCCACGTAGCGCAGCCATGTATCATCAAGGTCTTGAGAGAGAGGATTGGGCCGCCGATGGCATGGCTCTACCGAGTCTTGGCCTGATAATCTGGGCCTTGTACATGTGTCGACAATTTCCGCAGTGAAAGAATGGGAAGCAGGAATCGCGATTCCAGCAAGTAGGTCCGGTGGGTAGCTGCTATTCAGCAGCTACTGAGACTGTTGAGTGTCCAGTCACACTCAGTGAACGTGTTTTCTTGGTGAGTACAGTTGAATCCCCGTGCTTCTGGCGGTGCCACAGCTTCCGCTTCTGCAGTGTCCGCTGGCAGCTGCTAGTTAGTTTAGGCCCTAGGCCTTGTTTGCAGCTGTAGGCCGTAGGCGTACCCTTGGCAAGCTTCAGGCCCCAACAAGCTTAGTTCCGTTGCATAAAGTACCGAAGTCACCCGAGTCAGAGCCCACTATTGCACAAGCTTAGGCTTAGGGTTTAGTATAGGTCAGTTTAGGGCCTAGGGTTTAGGGCGCGGTAACGGTATAAGGTCCGGCGGGTAAACTGTAACCCTGGGTTGCGCAGTCTAGTAAGGCCCGAAGACCCGGCCCCACGCTCAAAAAGTTTATAGTTTATAGCCCTAAACTTTAAGACTGTTTTAGCCACTTTAGCCCTGACCTTCCCCATGCCTCCTTCCATTCCGTCTAGCCCTGCCTCAGCCGTGATTAGTCTCAATCCCTAAGCCCTGGGCACTAGACTTTACCCTACTGCAATGTGGCGGGTCTGGTTTGAGGGTGTAGGGTTCAGGGTGAAGTGAGTTCAAGGCGTGCAGGCATGCAGGCCCAGTAAGTATGGGGGTCGATCGTTCTGGCAGACAACTTTCAGGGTACGGGTACGGCGTAGTGACGTATTATACAGAGTACTTGGAGGGTCAGGGGGACTTAGTAAGTGGGTTAATAACCCCTATACCCGTATAGTAAGCCCAACTATCCCCATTATTAACCTACTTAATAAGTCCCCATGACCCTCCAAGTAAGCCCCCAAACTGGCCCGGGTTCATTCTTTTCCAGAATTCCGAACAAGGCGGGGGGTCAGAGATATCCACGCTTGTTTCTGCGCAAGGCATGAGGTAGTTTTTTGGCCACCAGAACAGCAGCAGCCACAGCAGCAGCCACAGCAGCAGCCGCAGCAGCAGCAGCAACAAGCAGTGCAGTCATGTAAACAATAATTATCCTTCAGCAGAGCAGGCAGACATGGCAGCACCTGTTCATTTGGCAGTGCATCCCGAAACAAAAGAACAGGTCCGTTCATTTAGCAGCGCA
This sequence comes from Symbiodinium pilosum, assembly GCA_905231905.1. Classification (NCBI taxonomy): domain Eukaryota; class Dinophyceae; order Suessiales; family Symbiodiniaceae; genus Symbiodinium; species Symbiodinium pilosum. The sequence continues at coordinate 9,206 of CAJNIZ010011155.1, read as the reverse complement.
TCCCGAAACAAAAGAACAGGTGAGGATCAAGGCCAGGAGGCCAACCCAGCCCCCCGCCCCATCCCCGCCGCCAACTCCGAGCCAACGCCGAATCCAACGCCGCCGCCGCCGCCGCCGCCGCCGCAACAGCAACAGCAGCAGCAGAAGCAGCAGGCAGAGCAAGCGCAGGTACCGCGCGGGGAACAGGTATATTTTAGATGCACAGGGACATAGACATAGAGAGGCAGACAAAGAAAGATGTAGGCAGGTACTGGACGGGAAACACCAGGTCAGCATCACAAATAAAGAATTCTGACAGTGACAACACACTCTTCAATGTCATTCTTTTCAGTCGCAGCAGTACATAGCTTGACCTAGCTCAACATGCCCGCGCAGGAGCCGTAGCCGTAGCCGTAGCCGTAGACACCCAGAGGCTCACTAAGTCACTACCACTCGCATTTTGGAATGGGGGAGAATCAATGACTCCTGCTAGCTAGCAGCTAGCTGCTCAGCCAAACACTTTTCCTCGTTCAGCCAAGAACAAGCACTTTTTCTTGTGCGTTAGAATAGAATTAGAGTTAGAGTTAGAGTCTTGGAACCTATAGCCGCTATAGCCCTTCTTGGGTCATGTTTGGGATTTGGGACCTGAAGTAGCCGCTCCAGACACGAGTAGGACGGGTGCGAGCAGACATTAAGATGTGGCAGTGTACGTAGTACGGTGTAGAGTGTAGATGGAGTGTGTTCACTAATCACTGTAGTAGATTGGACTCTAGTGACTAGAGTAGTGACTAGAGCGAGCACTGTAGAGTAGCAAGTTAGGCCAGTTAGGCCCTTGACCAGAATAAGATTGCGGCTGCTTGTGTTTGTAAGCGCACGCAGCTGCAATGTTATAGCTGTTAGCTGGCGCACACTGCGTGTAGTCACCTCTGTCAGTGTAATGGCGCGGCAGCAACTTTGGCAGCCAGTGGGGCATTTGCTCATTGACACTTACCAGCAGCAGACTTTTCTAAGTTCGCAGCCTCCAATAGTGCAGGCACGCCTCAGGCAGACTGAGGCAACAAGAAGTCGTCCAAGTTTGCTGTCGTGGCCAGGGCCACTGGAGCTCGTGGGAAGTTACGGGCAGCGCCGCCCCGAATGCAGGTGACAGGCTTTCTTTCCGCGGGCGCGCGCGAGTGCTGGAATTTCAGCGCCTTAGACTGTGGCTGAGGCCTAAGTCTAAGTGTGTGCGTGCGCGCGTGCGCAAAAGCAGCGTTTGTCTACTGCTTGGGGAGCTGTGTGCCTCTGTGCCTTGACACCTTTTTGCATGCGTCTTGGGTCTTAAGTCTTAAGAGTGTCAAGCAGCATGTCAGCGTGCGCACCGATGACTCGCTGCGTGCTGCAGAGTCTGGCTGGGTCTTGCGCCAGTGCAGTAAACAGTGTTGACTTCACTGAAGTGAGCTACTGTAGTGGCCGTGCTTGGGCGCAATGGCGCCCCGCTTCTCCAAGCCAGCCGAGAAGGCGGGCTGAGTTGCTTGACCCCGTCAACCCCGCTAAGCTAGGCTGTCAGGTAATTGACCTAAGTGCGCGTGCTTGCGTGGTGTGTCCTTTGGAAGGCAACCGCTGCTCGCAGTGCGTCGGAGGTGAACCCTAAGGCCGCGAAGGCGAAGCCGCCATTTCCTGCGCTCGGCGCTTCTCGGAGAACTATTGGAAAAGTGCCTGGCAAGACAGAAACAGGGCCAGGGAAGCGTGTGACAGTGAAGAAGGAGGCTCCGGAAGCCGAAGAGACTGACTGGCCGAAGTGCTTTACCTGTGAAAAGGTGATGGACGGGGGGATCTTGAAGGCGGCAGTCAGGGACGGCACTGGAGCTACCCTCACGGATGCGGACCGGGCAGGCTGCACGAACTGTGTCAGGACCTTGACAGAGGGTTGGCCAGGCTGGCGGCGGGCTGACTGTTGCAGAGAGTCTCTTGGATGCGCATGTTCTGACTTCATCTGTTGGGTCGTACGTTGCCTGAGCTGCGTCAGCCTGACGCAGACTTCATGTTAGACTCCACATGGAAACATGGATTGTTTGTCTCAGGTTCCAGAAGCCCTCCTTCAGGAACGTCTTTGTGCAAGCGTGCCGGTCGCGCCTGGGCGACTCTACGTCTGCGCCCACCTTCAAACGTGCCAACATCTCGGATTACGAGAGCCGAGGGTACACGGTCATCATGGAGTTTGGGTTACTCACGGAAGCCGAGTTCGAAGATCTTGTAGGGCACAAGCCTTCAGCAGTGAAAGCAACTCCGACTTCCTTGCCGTCCCAGACAGGGAAGAAGCATCCCATGTTTTTGGTGACGCTGGAAGGCCTGTCCTGCGACAAGATCCACTGTATGCGTCGCATACAGATGAAGACGACCTGCTACCTGACCAACCAGGAAATGCTCCTGGAAGCCGCGCGACAAATCCACGAGAGCCAGCCGCAGAACGTCTTCGAGTACAACTACGAGCAGTTGCTGAAGGACAACCCTGTCGGCATGAAAGATGCCACAGGGTACCGCAAGAACTTGAAGTCCATCGCAGAACTTCAGCAGGGCGAGATCGAGGAGGTGGACCTTGGGACCGTCGCGATCGATGTGGATGCGGAGGCATCAGCCCCAGCGTTGTCTAGGAGGGTGAACGCCGCCAAGCAGAAGGCGAAAGTGTCAAGGAAGCGAGACTTGCCTGCGCTTTATTTACCTTCCCCAGGCTTGATGTGTGGTTTCTCAAACTAGGGGGGCGCGGGGTTGCAGGGGGTAATCGGGTAATCCTATAGTTATAAACGGCGGTTATAGCGGGTCACATATTCATGTCTAGTAATCTAGTACTTAGCCGCTGGCAGTTACCCTTTGCCCCCTGTGGCCTGCACCAACGGATGTGTGAGAGCTTCTGCCCCCAGTCCATGCAATGTACAAGTAATGGCATTTTAAGTTGGGTTTCTGTTTGCAATCTAGATTGGACTCTAGATTCTAGATTCTCTAGATGCAGACGTAACGCCGATCCTGTAACACCTCTAACTCCTAGACTCTTCGACTCTAATCACATCCCAAATCTCTACGTTCTAAGTTCTAAGATTGTATTGCAGACGTAAGGTCGAAACAATGCAAACCAGCTCTGCCACACAGGAACATCTGATTCAACAAACGCCAGAATGCGCCAGAGCGTGTCAAGCAGGTCCAATGTAGGTGCCAGTTAGATGCGACGTTTGCTCGGTCCTTTGATCGACTCATGTCTTCAGTCTTCAGTCTTCAGCTCGATTGCTGCGCTGCTGCCCCACCTGGTATTGTAAGGCAGATGCATCATATTGAGCGTAGCCCCAGCATAGCGCACATGCTTCCGCAGATAACAGCCGTGAGTGCCGGAGCCGGCCAGGTAGTTAGCGCGAATCCGACAGAGTTGAAGTCCGAAGGTGGTCAAGTCTACATCCTGGGTGCAGGAAGCAAGTCATCGATGGACATGGCACCCGTCCTGCAAGAAGTCTGCAAAGACCTGAAGCAAGTCCCAACGTGCTTCAAGAAGCTGAGTGTGGAGAGGATCCTTGCAGGTGAGAAGCTAGGCAACCAGCTCAACGGCGTGCCACGGTTGCAGCGTGAGTGTACGACTAGCTGGGCAGGACAGAGAACTGCACGCAGGGTCAGGACAACGCATTGTAGTGTCAGTGTAGCAGGGTAGCTGTGTAGTGTAGCAGCGTTGTAGCCGCCGTGTCCCCATCTGAAGGTGGCCCAGTTTAGAGAGCAGGTCGCTGTAGCTGGGGTTTCAGGTAAGGCTACAGCGGCTAAGGTTAGGCTTTTCAGTTTTCAGTCGGAAATCACAGGGGGCCAAGGCTAGTGGCAGCTCTTCCTCGTGCTGATGGTGGTGGGCATGGAGCTGCGGCGGCAGTGGCGGAGGTGGCGGCGGTCGCGGTGGTGACAGCGGGCACCGGCAGCGTGGCGTTTTGGCTGTTGTTGGCGGCTGGCTGCATGTGGCGTTTTGGCTGCTGCAGCTGCTGTTGCTCCTGCCGCTGCTTCCGTGGATGGTGTTCGCAGCGGATTTCTGGCGCGTGTGGGGTGCTGGGTCTACTGCCAGTGCTGTCTGTCCACCTCTTGCAGCTATGAGAGTTATGCCCTTATGTTTCACTTCCTTATGTCTGCTTCATACGTGCGAATTGTTATCGAACTTTTGATGCGCTGGTCCATGAGCATTGGTGCTTGGTATCCTCCTAGAGGGTAACAGCCGCAGAACCGTCGAGTGGAGTGTGTCCTTTAACAACAGGTTCAATAGGCCCCGTCACCAGTGCTTGTGGCATGTGTTGCCACATCACGCATGGCATAACGAGTGGAGAGCAGCCTCAGGGTCAGTGTTGCTTCACGTTGCTTCGCCGTTTCAAGTGTGTCTTGCGCAGACTGCGCGTGGTGCGTGGCAAGGTGCGGACCATTCTGGAGAACCTCAACAAGGACCAGAAGAAAGTGAAGACCGCGTTGGCCTTGACGAAGTTTGTGGACGCCTGTGAGAGCGCCATGGCGCTCGCTCAGACAGGTCCGCTCAGCCTTGACTTCGAAGAACTTGGCATCGCTTTAGACATGGTGACTGACGAGAACGTCGACCTCCCCTTCCCGTTGCAGTTGCAGGTGACCGAGCGCCACCTCTTGGAGCTCATGCGAAAGGTTTCTTCAGAGGAGGATGAGGAGGATGAGTCAATCTTGCAGCAGCACGCGCAGGAGTTCCTCAAGATCTTGGAGATCTGGAGCGTCTTCTCGCAAAAGGCCCAGATGTTGGACGACTGGGACTACAAGCAGCCGTCCTTCATGGCAATCGCTGCCCAGTTGGAGGAGAACCCCTCGGAGACGGGCGCGGCCTTGCAGCAGCAGAAGCAGGCGGGCCCACGTGTCTCGACAAGCGCTTTGCGGTGCAAGTGTAGTAACAGTAGTCGCGGTAGCGCAAGGGAAGTTGGAGTTCCGGAGGCCAAACTGGTGGGCATTACATCCATGCGTGAGAGGGATGCCGGCAAAAGTGAGATGCACCAGCGAAGGGAGCCAGCAGATGTGGGGCATTCTGCTCAAGTCCAATGAAGTATCTTGAAGCCTGTGACAAGATTGTAGTGTAGCAGTAGCAGTAGCAGTCTAGAGACTACCTTCGCGGGTAGTGAATGTGTGTTGTCCTGTAAGTTGAGGATAGTGCGCTAGAATGAGTAGAGTACACGTTAGTGCAGTGTATGTGTATGCGTATGAGTAGGTGAGTAGGACGGAGTACGACTGAGTCCTGAATATGCGTGAGTAAAGCGGAGTCAGTGCTGGAGGATGCAAGTTGCTAGGACTAGGGCTTTGTGAATCAGGGCTGTTGGTTCCTTTCCAGAAAAAGCATCATGAAAATCGGTGTAAGTGACTGCAGGCTCTTGCCGAAAGCATCGTGGACGCATTTGGCAACGACGCCCTCCTCAACATGCTGCGGACCGAGGACCAGTTCACGCATGCCGCGTTTGTGTGCGAGGCATTCCTGCACAAGTACCAGAAGGAAGGTGTGAAGGACCTGGACCTGCCGCCCTGCTACAAGGACAGCTACCAGGCCATTCGGTTGGCCTGTTCAGGAATCCTTGCCATCTATACACCCATTCCGGGATATGGCGGCAGCAGCGCGGGTGACGCTGCGGCTCTGTTGCAGTACAACGGCAATAACAGCCTGCTCAATGCTGTGAAGCGCTTGCTGACAAGTACGGAGGCCTGGAAAAAAGCTGTCATGGAGACTTTGGCCCTTGGCGCTGTGGCTGTCAAGGAAGGTCCTCGTCTACGTCAGCTCACCTCGTTGGTGGAAGAGCGCAAGGACAAGGTGACCATGACGGATGAGTTCGCTGAAGGCTTGGACTGCCTGCGCAACCTCAGCTCAGAGCTTCGAGCAGGAGCCATGGAGGAGCTGGAGAACGCTTTGGCTCAGCGGGCTAAGGTCTTGGCGAGGGCCTACGTTCAGGTCACGGACGTGTCCACGATTGATGTCAAGGACCTCTCGCTGATCTCCTATGCGTTGGGCAGACTTCTACAGTTTGAGGGAGTTGCGGATGCAAAGCGCTGCTTTGATGAGTGGCAGGGTGGACTGGCTCAGGCGCTGTGCTCGCAGGAGCTGCAAGGCATGGCGCAGCGGTACGAGTTGAATCCTGAAGCCGGGCTTGACATTGCCGAGCTGCTGGGTGTCCTCAAGAAAGTGCAGAACGCCAAGGACGTTCCCGTCACGCAGCCAGCGTTGGTGTTGTTGGGCGCGCTGCGCGCCGCGATTGCGCACAAGGCGCGTTGGTGGCACTAGAGTCACTAGAGTAAAGTACTAGAGTCATTTGAGTCTAGGACTCTTAGAGTTCTAGAGTCAGGGCTAGGGCTAGGACCAGAACCCCCCTTGCTCCTGCGCAGCAGGTCGTCAAACAGGAGGAAGTTCCCACGCAAACCATCTCCGTTTGCGAGAGCTTCTTGAAGATTGTCTTCGCAGACCACCCGGGTCAGGCGTGGCTTCAGAGTCAACTGGAGCTTGTGAAAGCTGTCGAGGTAAGGCGGATGCGGCTTTCCGCTTGGATGAAGCTGGGTCAGTCTGCAGAAGAACGTTTGGGGCATGATCAGAAAACAGCACGCTTTGCCGGTCTGCTGCAGGCCAGCGGACAGCTGGAGAAGGCAGCCAAGGACGCTGCGAAGCTGCAGAAGAAGCTGGAGGCTGAGGCTAAGGACGACCAGAACTTCCCGGATGCCATCCTCGAGTTCAACTTCGGCAGTCTGACGCAACCAGACAGCGACGAGCTGGCGACCGAAGTGGGAGCGTGGCTGAAGATGGTCAAGCAGCAGCTTGTGGATGCAGGCAAGCGGTTGAGCGAGCAGTGCAAGGATTTCCATCTGCCCGAGAGCAGCTGGAAGCTACAGATCCAGACTCCAGACAATGAGCAGCCCAGCTTCGCGAAGGTCATGGAAGTGGCTGGCTCCCTCCTGGACGACTTGGACGCTGAGGGGCTGGCAGCCACTCTCAAAGACATGCTGAAGGACTGAAGGCATTCAGAAGTGCAGTGCACGTGTGTGTCACTTAGTCACTTGCCGTCTTCATTCTGTAGATCAATGTACACATAACCTCTCCCACTAGGCCTGGGCGTCCGTTCAGCTGAGCGTCCCAGAGAAAATCTTCTTTGGAGTAGTCATTCGATTAAACTGATCAGATTAGATTCGATTAGTCAGGTCCAGGTGATTTGATTAGATTAGATCACTAATCTCATGTTTGAGTAGGTCATTGGTGGGGACTGCGTTGGAGCCTGCTTGCATTTGCTGTGCCCACTGGAGAGGTTTGCAGTTTGCTGCTGTTTGGGCACTGGGTTGGGAGGTGTCTGCTTATGTCTTTTGTCTTGGGTTGGTGGCTGCTGGCTTCCTTGTGTCTCATGTCGGGCGCAGCGCAAAGGCTCATGATGGTCGGAGGCGTTTCCGGGTTACGCGCCGTGGCCTTTTGCTAGAAGGTTTGCTAGAAGGTTGCCCTAAGCTAGATGCTACACTGTGACTAGAGTGACTAGAGTCACTAGAGTGACTGGACTCGTCCAACTAGGGCCCTAGGGTTACTTGCCTCCAGCGTCTACTCAGTCTACAGTCTACAGAGTCTGGGGTGTTTCCCGTAGCTCCATCAGAATGCTGTCAGTCATTGATTGTCCAACATTATCGGATTATCGATTATCGTTGTTGCGTCCTTTTGTTGCCAGGATCTGGATGGCTTGAAAGAGATCATGGGCGTCCTTGGCCCAGCTCGCACTTGGAAGATGTTCGAGCCACTTCAGGCACGTTGCGATGAGTTGAGAGGGATGGCTGGAACGGCGCAGGCGTTCTGGCTGGAGGGTGTGATGTGGTTTGCGCTGAGGCAACGCACCAAGCATGCCGCGTGTGGCATCCTAAAGAAGCCCATGGATGACTTGAAGGAGCAGAAGTTACTTTGCCGTGACACCGATCTGCAGCCAACCTTGCTGAATGAGGCCAAGCGCATTGTAGGCTCAGGAGCAGCAGCTGCCAAAAAGGCAGCGAAGTGAGTTTTCCAGGCTATCTGCAGATAGCCTAGCGACCTAGCGCCTGTCGGCGCCGAGATTTCCAGGTAGGCTTCATCATTAATCTGCTTCAAGCAATTGTACGCTGCTACACGCTAAAGGCGGTGCAATCGCTGTGCAGAGACCTCTGCGGCTGTACGCCATCTGCGAAGGCCCAGGACTGCGTCGTTTGGGGGCGGAATGACAATGCAACGTTATGAGCTATCATTATCCGATGATTGTGCGTGAACCAATTTCCAAGTTGAAGGCCTCATCAAACCTTAAACTTAAACCCTGAACGCTTACGCCTTATGCCCTATAGTATAGTCCCTGGCCCTTTACCCTTAAACCCTAATAGGATGTAAGCCGTCTGTGTTACTTTGGGCTGAATTGTCTTGCGACTTCACGGTTCGCACACTACAATCACTACAATGCTTGCAGTGACCGTTGGTGTACTTCATTAAGGCCATCACTATGTCACTAGCTGACGTGACTAGCTGTGTTCGTGCGTTCTTCACAGTGAATTGACGCAGTCCGGCCCATGGCCAAGCAGCCACAGCATCCCAGATAGCCGTTACAGAAAAAACGAGGGAGCCTGCGCAACATGTGCAGCTATAGCCACTATAGTCTAAACTCCTGATAACAGCCTAGTATCCCCTTCTTGCGCCCACTAATAATCAATAGTCCGCTATATAACCCACTATACAAACCTTTATCCAGGAGTTTAGATTATAGACTATAGCCCACATATTGGAAGCTTTTGCAAGCTCTGCATGCCTGGCACGAGGTTCAGGACCAGGGTTTAGGGTTAAGGAGTTCAGGGTAGCTGAGGGGTTCAGGGTTTGAAGTTTGGAGTTTAGAGTTTACAGCGTCTAGGGCTAGAGTGTAGGGTCTAGGGGTTTAGGGTTGAAGGTTGAGGGCTTAGGGTTTGAGGCCTAGGGTCGTGCTGCCTTTTTTTTGGGTTGGCTTGTGGGTCTACATGTGCATTGTGCCTTTTTGTTGCGTTGGTTGGTGGGTTGGTTGCTGCCTTTTTTCGTCAATTTTATTCTCTCTAACGTTTTCCAGAATAGATAGGGTTTGGGCGACTTAACCCTATTTAATAGGGAATGAATTAGGTAATAGAGAAGGGTGGTCAATTTCGTCGAAATTGACCACCCTTCTCTATTACCCAATTCATTCCCTATTATCTTTGCTAACACTTGCTAAGAAAGGTAGCCAGGAATTAATTAG
>CAJNIZ010011154.1:0-10800 GCA_905231905.1 Symbiodinium pilosum | reverse complement strand
AAGGGGGACTATAGGGTTTAGAGTGTGAGTGTAAGACATGTTGTGGTAGCGGTTCAAGATCCTGATAACCAAAAACAGCACCAATCCCTACGTTCATACAATGAGAACATCATGGGCCAGATTTTCCTGCCGGAAAAGCACGAAAAAACAAGTCAAAAACACCATGGGCAAAATGCGTCTGAAACATCATACATAGCACACACATAAGGAAACAATGGTTCGGATTCTCTTACATTAGGCTTAGGCATAATGTCTGTTGGGGTAGCATGCTGGAAGCCACACACAATGTTGCTTGCACCACCAACAGGGACCCGATAAGCGCATCTCAGATGAGCTTTGCTCAAGTTCTTCTGATGCCCTAAAACCTAACCCAAAAACCTTGACCCATAACCCTAAAGCTTAACCCAACACCCAAAACCTTAACCCAAAACCCAAAACCTCAACCCAAAACCCAACACCCAAAACCTCAACCCATCTCTCTGAAGGGTCCAAATACAAAATAGTTGGTTTAGGGGTTTAGGGTTTAGGGGTTTAAGGGTTTAGGGTTTAGGGATTTAAGGGTTTAGGGTTTAGGGTAGATCGATCTGAAGGGTCCAAATACCAAACTATTCCCTAGAAGCCCAGGTACCCATATAGTAGGTCCTTGGGTTATAGATAATACAAAATTTATATAGGGACTTAAGGACAGGAACCCAATATATAGGTAACTGGGCTTCTAGGGATTGGTTTAGGGTAGATCTATCTGAAGGGTCCAAGTACCAAATACTGGGGTTCAGTGTTTAGGGATACTCAAAACGTCTACTACAACTACTATTACCCAAGTCTACTGCAAGCAGTTCCTAAGTCCTGACTACTGAAGCGCGTAGATATTTCGTATTGGGTACTTGGAGCCTCAAGTGAAACAATCCGCTGATCCCAGCCCACGCTAAGGCAAGGGTTTAGGGTTCGGGGATCAGGATTGAGGGAGTAGGGTTTGGTGATTAAGGTTTGGGATTTGGGGATGAGGGTTTAGGCGCCCAAATTGCTGTTCCCCTACAGGTAATGGTTTATTATGGCCAATTTAAGGAGAAACCTAAACCCTAAACCGTACAGGAAGTGGTAGGGAACTCAGGCCAAAGCTTGTAAACATCCCTCAACCCTAAACCAACAAACCCCATAAGCCCTGGATTCCTAGACCCTGAATCCTGAAGCCCTAGACCCCCAACCCCCTAAACCCCAAAACCTTAAACCCCTAAAACCCTAAACCCTTTGATGCGGAGGCCTGGACAGCCTAGGTTGACTTGCGGCACGGGCCACGCGGTCCTGTTTCATGGGATGGGTTTAGGATTTAAAGTTTATTGCTTAAGGTTTAGGATTCAAGGAAATACTGGATGAGTTTAGGATTCAATCCTCAATTCAAAGTAGAGTTCCGAAAACGAAACTGATATATGTCTGCGTTGGAATGCCCAGGTTTAAAAGGCGGAGTGTAGGGATTATGGGTTGGAATTTAAGGGTTTGGGTTAGGGAGTTCAAAATTTGCAGATGTTGGATCTGGAGTGTAGGGTTTAGGACTTGGGTTTAGCGTTTAAGGGCTTCAGCATGTGGAGTGTAGGGTTTATTGGGTTTAGCAAACCTCCAGGTCCATGCTCAGCGATGGACATGGTGTCTGCGTTTCCCAGAACTGAGTTCGTATACAATCCGTAGGTAGTCAATGTTGTCGCTTCCATTTCCCCACTTTGTTTTCCATGTCTTCATTCCTTGCTGACAGGTAAGATTACGGGTCTTCAGCGTCTACCAGCCCGTACTAGTTACAAACCCCCTATAACCCTAGACCCCAAGCAAGTACCCCTATGAGGGTTCTCCAGGGGTTGGGGTCTCAAACACAAGAATCTGGAGGGAAAACTGTAATATTGGCGTCGTTGGACCACAGCCTGAACCCCAAACCCGTATAACACGAAGGGGCCGATTCATCCCTTCTCCCTCTGTCCTTGCTAGCAGACGATCGTCCAGCACGAGCCTTATGCTGTCAGGGTGAGGCGTTGGGGTTTACGCTCAAAATTCTTGGGTGGGGCCAGCATTGCCCTGCCAACGCACTTGTTTTCCAGATCATTCCTCCTACTCCGTTCTACCCGCACCTGAAGCTTTTACATTCTTCTTGTCTGGAAGATACCCTAGGAAAATGTACCTGAGCCCGAACTTATGTCGAGAATTGCCTTTTGTGGCTGCTTAAAACGGTGCGGGTTATCTTACTTACTTGTTAGGGTCCGGGTCGCCCACAACCGCAAAAGGAAGCACCTGCGGGGTCTATTTGCGGTTTAGGGAATGTGTTTAGGGATCAGGGTTCAGGGTGAAGGGTTTATAGGGATTAGGGCTTAGGATTTAGGGTTTAGGGGTCTAGGGTTTAGGGTATCCTTGTACAAACCTATTACGAAGGGCTGCCAACTTTCCGAAGTTACAAAGCCAAATTTGATTTTCTCCTGCTGAAGGCAAGGCATGCAAGACCCCACTGTTGATACTGAACCTCCTGCACGACCCTAGCATGCTACATATTTTTAACCAGAACCAGAATTCCCGCGGCATAAGGGACCAACCCCAAACCCTAAACCACAGGGTCATGTAGGGATTTCAGAGTAAACCCTCGGGGAGTACGCTGTGTAGTCGCAAGAATAGATCCTGTAATCACCATACCGAGGAGCTCCCTAATCAAGCCACCATTCTCCCCACTTAGTAACTTAGTCTTGCCTGTGGTTAGTAGAGAATAAAGACATGTATAGGGATTATATTCCTTGTTCACTACTAATCACAAGTACTGGGTACTGCCCCCACCCAGTAACAGTCTATATTAGGGGTCCTATTAAGGGCTATATATAACCATATTATAATTGTTATCCAACTGTTACTGAGGGGGGCAGCATCCAACACAAGTACTTAGTTTTTTCTGCCAAAGGAGAGAATGGGTTCTGTTCGCAGACATAAAAGAAAAGCCTTGCCTAAACCTTCTCCCTCAAAATTTGGCCGTCTATAATTGGATGTAACCCTAGAAGCCCAGGTACCCATATAGTAGGTCCTTGGGTTATAGATAATACGAATTTATATAGGGACTTAAGGACAGGAACCCAACATATAGGTAACTGGGCTTCTAGGGTAATAGCACGGCTCATCATACCCCCTCCCTCTCGCCGAGCCGCACAGGGATCAGTACTCTTCTGATGAGCCCTACAAACTGCCCGTCTTCTGTAAAGAACGGTAATGTAATGCACAGCATGCAAATCGCAGGGCACGTACCTGTCATCATAAAAACACGCAGGGAGCCCCAAGGAGTACCTTAAACCCTAAACCTTTGGCCAAGTTTTAGGGCTTAGCCCTAAACCCTAAACCCTTAGCCGTGAACTCCAAACAGCGGGCTGTCTTCATCACGCAGGCCTCTCTCTCTCTCACTCCTAGCCGCAAAAAAGTGGAACCAGCACCCTCAACAGGGGATACTCAGATGGGATACATCCCGAAATCCTAAACCCCAACTCCATTTGAAGCCCCCTGAAATCAAGCCCCAGAATGAGGGATATAAACCCAAGAGACCAAAGCTTAGGTATTTCCCCTGTTTCTAGGTAAACCCTATACCCTAAACCCAAAGTCAAATTCGAGCTAAAACCCCAACCATGGCCTAAACCCAAGGCCTCCATCCTTAACCCCAACTGCTCCCACCTAAACCCCAAACCCTAAACCGTAGACCCTAAACCCCAACCCTAGACCCCAAACCCTAAACCCCTAAACCCTAAACCCCTAAACCCTAAACCCCCGAAAAAAATCCCCTTCACAGAAAGAGCCCCTGGCATTCTGCGCCACATGGCTCAGCGCAGCTTGCATCGCCTGCGCATCTTACGTGCCAAATATCGTGGGTTTAGGGTTTAGGGTCTAGGGGTTCAGGGTTTAGGGATTGGGGTTTACGGGCCTAATTGTCAAGGGTTCCTGGGTTGTACTCCTAAGGTCGTGCCGCTAAAAGGTTTCCCCACTATGTCCCTGATAATATGTTTAATCTTGGGCCATACCTGTACAATAAGGCGCCCGAGAAAATAGAAATTAAGGTTCCTGAATGAAGGCCCTTAGCCTCCCACAGTTCTGAGATCCCTGTGGGTTGATTTAAAAGGAATGGTCTGGGTTCTCCTACGAGCCAAAGATCGAAACACATTATAGGGGGCGTCACAATCCATGCACTGATCCTGAATAAGCTGCCTCCGAAAAATAGAGGGACCTCAAAGCCCAAGGAGGACTTCGTCCGGTCTCGCCACCCTTCTATGACAGTGATGTGGCCAGACTTCAATCTGCTGAACTTCGAGGCTCTCGCCGAACCTTCGTTTGGAAGTGAAGCCATGGTTGATCCGGCAATCTGTAACTTCATTCACGATGAAGGGTTTCCAAATGTCTGCGTGGAACTGACCCTTGCGATCCATCTCCTATGATGCGCACATTGGCCATGTTCCATGCGAAGTGAGCGGGATTGCCGGAACTCGACCCGGTCCATGAAAACTCCACAGTCGAGCGTAGAGCTGGCAAGACCACCAAACAATGGCCGATCGAATAATGCGCGTAACCCCATTTCGAAATGCTCAGCTGAAGAGAGCCCAACATAAAAACGACAAAGGGCACTACTGGGGTACCTAGAGATTGATGGTGAAGATTGGAAGTCTGGCTTTGAGGATGCAAGTCTAAAGGAAGTCACGGCTCCCCGTCTGCAACCTGTATGCTGTCATCCCCCTGGACCTATAATAGAAACATAATGTTTGAATAATTCCTTAGGGTTTCGTGGGTTTAGGGTTCAGGGTTATACTACAAGTAAAATCAAAACTTCCCTAGAAGCCCAGTTACCTATACATTGGGTTGCTGTCCTTAAGTCCCTATATACTTTTTTACTAGCTGTAACCCAAGGACCTACTATATGGGTACCTGGGCTTCTAGGGAATAATTTGGCCCTAAACCCTGAACCCTAAACCCTATAAACCCTACACCCTAAACCCTAAACCCTAAACCCTAAAGCCTAAAATCAAAACTTGATCCTAAAGGAGACTACCGTGTAATCCGGGCCACGTTAGGCCCCTGAAGCCACACGGTTTAGGGTTTAGGGTTTAGGATTTAGGATTTAGGGTTTAGGATTTCAGGGTTTAGGGTTTAGGGTTTAGGGCCTGAGTCAGGCAGAGGGCTCATTCTCTCTTCTCCCCTGGCCAATAATGCATAGCTGACAGCGCTGCGCGTAAGAGGCATAATGTTGGCCTTTGACGTTTCAGAGTCTTTAGCGGTCTCTCAAACTCATATGACCCCTGGACTAAAGTTACGGTGCTCTCCTTTATAGGTCCCCCTATATACCGTAGCTAGTATGACATTTCAAGGCAAAAACACAGTCAGGGCTTGAAGATTGGAGGGTGCGAAGTTCCAGGACTGGATTTTTAGCGTCTGAAGGTAGGGTCTAGAGCTTAGGCCTCAGTGTTTAGGGGTTTAGGACTTAGGATCTTGGGGTTCAAGGTCTGAGATTTAAGGGGGTAAGGTTCCAGAACGGAGTAGGCTTTAGGCATGTCTTAGTCACAGCTGGGTATACATTCCAACTCTGACTGGCAAGTCAAACGAAAGCCAATAATCTGAGAATCACCTTCTTCCCTAGAGCCCCAACCCAAGACTCCCAAAGTGTGACGCTCCCCTGTGTGTAGAATGTAGATATATATAGACATGTATATATATGTATATGTATATGTATATGTAAATGTATATGTAAATCCATGCGCACCTACACCAACCAGCCAACCAACCAACCAACCAACCTACCTACCTACCTACCTGCATACATACCTACCTACCTACATACCTACACACATACATACCTACACACATACATAAATACATACATACATACATACATAAATACCTACCTACCTACCTACCGTCCTACCTACCTACCGCAAGGGGTTGCCCTGCAGGTGAGCAGCCTCTTTTTGCCAAACCCAGCAATCGTATTCCAGGGGTCCATGTAGCCATATACCGTATACCTGTGCCCGAAAAACTCTGTAGGAACCCTCTTGGCCCAAAGTATAAGCATCAAAGTCCCCTAAAAACCATAAACAGTATGGCCTTTGGGCCCAAATTCCTTCAAATATACATATATTTCTACATCCATATCTATATGTACACTTAGATGCTTAGGGTAAGTATATAGTATATACCTACACGGATCCTTTGGAAACGTCGAGCCTCATCACCTTGATAGTTGGAGCTGCGTGTGCTCCGCGTGAGCGATGCAACTGCAAAAGCGGTAGCAAAACACTAAGCCTTGGGAATTGGGGTTTAAGATGGAAACTCCCATATGCTTATATAGGGATAATGGAAGAGAAAATGGAAGCTACTAGGGATTGGGGTTTAGGGTTTAGGGTTTGGGGTTTAGGGTTTAGGGTTTAGGGTCTAGGAAGCCTTGGGTACTGCCCCCCACCCAGTAACAGTGTATATTAGGGGTCCTATCAAGGGCTATATATAACCATCGTATATTTATTATCCAACTGTTACTGAGTGGGGGCAGTACCCAACCTAAGCCTTACATCGCAAGCACTAAACCCTTAAAGCCTAAACCCTAACTCCTAAACCCTATTATGACCTGCGACCCTAAAGTCTGAGTCCTAGGCCCTACCTCCACCACCATAGACCCGAAAGCCCTAAACCCTAAGCCCAAGCTTCGATTGCAACAGTTCATCAAAGGTCTAAACAACACATGCCTTCTTGGGGTTCAGGGTGTAGGGTTTAAGGCGTGAAACCTACTGGGGCTATTTGGGCCTCAAACCACAAACCCTAAATTAAACCCTAAACCCTAAAAGTAAACCCTAAACCCCAAACCTAATTCCTAATCCCTAAAGCCAATTTTCCTGGGTCTGAGGCAGCTTCTAACTTTCAGGGCTTAGTGGTCAGCCCCTTGTGGGCTTTACGGTTTGAATGGTTGAGTAAAAAGGACTTCAACGGTTTAGGGTTTATGGTTTACGGTTTAGGGTTTCGGGTATAGGGTTTAGGGTTTATGGGTGAGAACCCCATAACAAGGAACCCCTAGAATGTAGTAGGAGAACCCCTACCAAGGTCCTTATATTCCTACGATCTTCCTACATATTCTATTCCCTAAATACCGTAAGCCCCCTTTTTTTCTACTACATTCTTAGGGCTCCCTTCTTTGGATTCCCATGGAAGACCTTTCCATGCATGGTTGATCCAACTCAAACACTCGGAGCTTGTAAAATTCGCCTCTAAAGCGCTAAACCCTAAAGCACTAACCTCTCTAGAAAAAAGGGCTTTCGGGTGTAGGGGACTCTCTAAATTACAGCTACTTTGAGCCCTAATAGGGTCGAGGGTTTCTCGAATTTTGTTTAATGGGGGATATAGAGTTATATTGGGGTTAGAATATGGCTAGGGCCTGGAGTGTAGGGTTTAGGGTGCTATGGAGGGATGTGTAGAGTTATACTGGGGTTATAGTATAGTTATAGTTTCGGGTTTAAGGTTTAGGGATATTCCCGCCAGCAATGGATACATCAAATGGACAGCAAACGGAAAATTAAATGGACAGAAGGAGATTTACGCCTCAAAGTACCCAAAACCCAAAAGCCTACACCCTAAACCTGACTCTGAGCTCTATTTGGGCACGTGGGATCTCGAGTGTAAGAGTTCAATGACACAGAGGTTTAGGCTTTAGGATTGAAGGATGAGGTCTCCCAAGTGCTCGAATCTGACGCCCTAACCCAGGGTTTAAGGTTTCGGATTTAAGCCTTACGGTTACAAGTTTCAAGTAATACCCACTTCGAGCTCTACAGTCTTTGAATTAATGGTCCCTTCTGTTGGCAGTTTGGATCTTCGTGCCTTTAGTTCGATACTGTAGGGCCTTGAATACCTACCAATATCCTGTACTTAGAGCTTGATGCGTCCTCCTACGCAAAGTGCTGAATACCTCAAAACATGTTACAGGCAGCTCGAGCCAGGGCTAGGGGTTAGGGGTTAGGGTTTAGGGTTTAGAGCTTAGGGCTTACAACCCCCCAGTTGCAACTATCCTTGCATACTTGGTACCTAAATCCTACTCCTGACACCCCCATGATAATCAATGTGTTAGCTCCTCTCATGTGCACGAAGAAGAGGGAGAGTGCTGAAGTGCTAGAGTTGCATTCATGCATCTAAACTTGAAGCCTTAGGGTTTAGGGTTGAGGGTCTAAGGGTGTAGGGTTTAAACCCCGAACACTACACCTCACCCAAATCCCTGAACCCTAAATGTGCCATCCAGGAATCCGAGCAGCCCCCCCGGACCATTGGACCCCCAAAGCCTGCCGATGCGCGAACCAGAGGACGGGCTGATCGCCCCAGGCGATCAATCGCAATCTCTGTCACCTCCGAGCGCTTAAGGTTTATAGTCCCCCTTAAGTAGATAGAGTATGGGGTATATGGGGATCTTATTATAATATACCCAAAGCCATATTCTATCTACTTAAGGGGGACTATAAGGGTTTCAGGTTTAGGGTTTTAGGGCGAGAGGTATTGTTTAGGGTTTAAGTGCAACATACAAGGAACTTCAGTTAAGGGTCCAGGGTGCGGGGAAGGGTTTAGGGCGTGCAGGGTTAAGTGTAAGATTCAAGGAAGTGTTGCTTGGGGTCTAGGGTCTCTGGGTAGGGTTTAATCAGGGTTTGGGGTTGAGTTGCAAGATTCAGGGAAGCTCGACCTTCAGGGTTTATGGATTTGTGACAATTAAGCCTACTGAGGGGTAGTACTATAGTAGGGGTGAGCTAAACCGTAAGAGTAGCCAAGTACTCAGGTTTGGGTACTAAAGCAATTCAGACTATGGCATTTGGGACCTGAAGCCTAATCATTTGAATACTGGGACCCTTGCGGAATTGTTCTGCTCGCCCTTACAGGGTTACAAGGACAAGGGCCTTAGGATTGTATTATTTGCTTCAAGTTTGTTGCCAAAATGCTCATCGAGATTCACGAGCCCTGAGGTCTGCGCCCGCTGTGCAGTCGTGGTCCCCACAACAGCTAGGTCTTCGCCGAGTCTTCAAGAACCGCAGAATGGTCATTGGGACGCACAGATTCGCGCTTAGATACAGTGGATGGAGGAAATTTTGCATCACCTTAAGTCCCTAAAGTCCTAGGAATTACAGTAGTTTAGGGCCCCTAGGTGGTGCAAGATTTCATCCATCCACAGTATATAGGGTCAGAGGCCTCGATACGAAGAATAGTGAAGAAACAGATGGAGAATGCAACATGAAAAGAAACGGGGTCTATATTTGGTTTATATATGGGTAAGAGTGCAAGTCTGCAGCAAGTGGGTACTTGTAACTTTGGTACCTGCAGTTGCCGTACAGGCTTTGGGAGGCGTCTGTAAACAGTTTTGAATATGGGCAGGGTTCAGGATTGAGGGTCAGTGTGTTTCAGCTACCAGGCGGCTATCAGAGTTCCAAGGTTTTGGGGGTGTATGGGTTTGGGGGCTTCAGGGTTTGGGGGTCTCTAACCCTAAGCCCTAAACCTTAAACCCTCAACCTAAAACCCTCAATCTTAAACCCTGAAACCCTAAATCCTAAACCCTGGACCCCTAAACCCTTAGGGGTTCAGGCAGCGCTTCTTCGTACTTTAGTAGCGCATTATTTGCATATTCGGCAAACCTACCACACAGGCCCAATGTCCACTATGCAGCCAAACTGCTGTTGACAATTGCAGCTCGGGTTAGGGTTTAGAGTTTAGGGTCGGGGTTTTGGAGTTTAGGGTTTACGGTCTCCCGTACACGAGAGAACCCTCAACCACAGACAGTCGCGCTCAGCAACTTTTGCTTGCGCGGGTCTCGTTGCCATCGAGGCAGCTACACAAATCCTTGCGGATCGTGCTAAAACCAGAGGGTCCAAGTACCTCATGACCAGATAGATGCTTGCCCAAGACTTAGCTACAGTCATGTTTATCCAACATACTATAACCTTATTATGGTGGATCCGAAGAGAGACCTCTCATTTGAAAAGCCCTAGACCCTGGAAATATCTACATGTATAACCCCTTTATGACCCTCGTATCCCATTCAAGGGGAGCCGCAGTAGCTGGAAACCCCACACCCCCATCCTGAACCCTAAACCCTAAATCCTAAACCCTAAACCCAAATTTTCAAGCATTGGGCACTTGGACCCTCGGTGTAAGAGGTTCAGCGTTTCAAGCCAGCAGCTATTTAGGGGTTTCGCAATATTAGGGGTACCTTCTTGGGGGTCCCCATAATAAGGACTATAATACGTAGTTGGGGACGTATGTTGTGATCCCCCCTACTTAGGGAAACTACAATTTAGGGTTTAGGCCTTCATTGGCCCGAGGCTTATACAAAGTATCTCTAATCTAAACCTTAAACCTGAACCCGAAGCCTGAAACCCTAAGCCCTAAATCCTAAACCCTAAACCCTAAGCCCTAAACCTTAAACCCTAAACTCTAAGCCTTAAGCCCCAAAACCCTAAGCCCTGTAAACCCTAAGCCCTAAACCCTAAACTCTAGCACGTCCAGGCTTGGCTGGGAGCACTCTATATGGAGATCGAAAGGCACTAGGCTTAGGGGTTCCCAAATACCCAGACCCCCAAAAGGATCTAAAACTTAGATCTCCTAGAACCATGGGGGAACTTATATAAGGACTATATAGGGGTTATAATGGGTCTATTTAAGGAATCTAATTTTAGATCCTCCCAGGGGTCTGGGTAATGGGCTTCTTCCTAGACCCTCTTAGGGTTTAGGCACGCGCATGGAAGTTTCCCTAAATTACTGTTCCCAAAATGGGAAATTCATATAGGGCCCCGTATT
>CAJNIZ010011152.1:0-11309 GCA_905231905.1 Symbiodinium pilosum | reverse complement strand
AGCACCTGTACGAGACTCACTAACCCACCAAAAGGTAGTTTTTGGGGGGGGGGGGGAGCATATATTTATATATGTTATTTATACTACCCACCCACCCCATGATTTTGTGCTGTTCTGAAGAAACAACGAAGATGATGGATTTGAACTGGACTTCGCGGGCATGAAGCATGCAGAGTTGAAGAATTGAACTCCCAAGCTGACACCAGAATGTACGCAAAGACTAAATTGGGTTTAGGGCTTAGGGTTTAGGGTTTAGGGCTTAGGGTTTCGCACTTTATCAAGAGCCTGGTGCGTCAAAGCGATTTACTGCGCGGAGGGTTCCACTTGGAGACTCCCAAAATTATTCACGGATGCGTTCCCTTCAACAACTAGGGAGATCGAACTTGAGCCTTATCCCATGCAAATAAATAACCACCTAGAAGGGGTTCAGGGTATGGGGTTGAGCAATGAGCAATGAGAGATTAAGCCGCCAAGTGGGCGGCCCCTTTCACTTTGCAGCACGCCCAACTCCATAAAACCTGAACCCTGAACCTCTTTGTAGCTAACATCACAGCTCGCTTGTCCCTGAACCGTAGACCCTACACGTGGGAACCCTACTTAGCAGGTGAGCCCTGAACCTTTGCCGCCCCTAACTAACGTTGCGCCGAAGTCTTAGTTGAAGTCACCAGAAGATGGATTTTCTGTAGATGATTCGGTTTCCTTGCAATGGTAACTTATTTAAATTCCCGAACAACCTTAATCCCTAAACCCTAAGCCCCAAGCCCGGAGTGCTGAACCGAAGAAAAAAACAGCAGAAATAAAGAAACCCCCTAAACCCTAAGCCCTAAAACCTAAACCCTAAACCCCGCAACATCAGGCCTTCCTCATATCGATACGCACTGCCTGCGAAGGTCGAGTGCAGAAATTAGTGCGGCTTGGGGTTTGTTTCAGGTTGAGGAGCAGTGCAAACCCTCAGCCAAGAACCCGAAACCCTCAAGACTACCCTAAATCCTAAACCCTCATCCGCAAGCCTCGTTCCAAGGATAGACTTCAAGGCTTTGGGGCCCCATTTACATGATAAACATGACTCCTACTTGGAGGGTCATGGGGACTTAGTAAATAGATTAATATTGGGGATAACTAGGGCTACTATGTGGGTTATAAGGGTTATTAACCTACTCACTAAGTCCCCCTGACCCTCCAAGTAAGCTGTCTGGGGCCGCACAAATCCAAATCCTAAATCCCATACCCTCAAGCTTCAGCCCTGAAGATTAATTTTTAGAAGCCTTCCACGCCATACTCTAAACTGTAAACCGCGACGTCTAACTTGAGAAACCTTCTTAAGCCCCATGTTCTACAGTCTAAACCCTGAAATTTCATTTGGAGAAACCCGCCTCAATGCCGCAGAAGTGGCAAAATTGGCAGGAAGCTCCATGTTGGCAGCCTTCTTCCTGTGCTGAAGAGACAGTACAGCTTTTAGGATCTAGGGCTTAGTCCTTTCTTTCAAAGCGCAATAGAATGTATGCCTACCAGGGCGCTGCGACATGCTTGAAGAGGTTCTGGTTTACCGGGGCAGGGATGCTATGTTCCCAACTGAACTTGTGGACTCGAAACCTTAAACCCTCAGCCTTAAATCGAAGAAAAACAACAGTCTGTAAAAGCAAAAAACATCCTGTCAAAAAAAAGTAGTGCCAACGACGGGCAAGTTTCGCGCATCCTGAAAAACCTTAGCAGCTTCAGGCTTGAGGTCCGAACTCGGACTCGGGGTCAAAGGCTCCAGGCTTAGGATTTGGGGCTTTAGGACTGAGGGCTTACCGCTTAGATCAAAGCTGAGGGTCTAGGGCTTAGGGAGGGCTTAGAGGTCAGCACCAGTTTTCAAGGCGCGTGGGGCCGAGCGTTCGGGGATTCGGGCAGATGATGTTTCGGAACACAGGACAGCAGCTTTCAAGCAACAACTTCGCAAGCATGCCAGCACACCTCCATTGTGCAAAGAAACTAGGATCAGAGCCTGTATAGCGACTGTCCTGACATGTCCTGTGCTTAGCTGCAAGATGCCCAGAAGTACTTTAGGAAGGAGGGCTAGCGTATGCTGGACCACCCAAAACATCTTCTTAACGTAGAAGCCTGAATAATTTCAATACCATTTTGAAGTCAGCCTTCGGCACCCTACACCATGATTCTATTCGTGTAGGCGCCTATAGATTAACCCTTTGCAATCGTTCTGCGCGACACCCTGAACCGGCCAGCAGGTTTACCTTACTGACGGCTAGTCGAGCAGGAAAGGCATGCATACATTCATGAAAGCATTGTTGCTCCCGGGATCCATTCCTCCCCAAAAACAACCGAAAGAAAACTCTGTAGTTCTGCCCACAAACCTGCAAGGTTTGCAACGGCCAGCTTCATGCAGCTGCCACATGGATGTCACCTGAGACTTGTGGCTTGGGTTTGAGGGCTCGTTCCAGGGTTGGAGGTTTAAGATTTTGACTTTCGATATACAGTGTGTAGCAATTGCGCGCAACTTTCCTCGAGATTGTCACGCGTCATTGGGTGATGTTTGCAAAAGGGTTTAGATTTCAAGTTCCCATTTTCATACTTCTAATCGCACCCACCGCGCGCTCATGCTGATACACACCCAAAGCCCTAAACCCTAAACTCTAAACCTGAAGCCCTAAACCTTCAACCTCAGGGCACCTTCGTGTCTCCGTGTTCGGAGGCATCATCCGGACCCGGAGCTGGGTTCCTTTGTTCATGGGTCCACTTCAGATGTGTTTAAGGCTGAGGGTTTAGGGTTTAGGGCTTAGGGTTTAGTGTTTGGGTTTTTTCAATGGCCATGCGTGAGAGTTACCTTTAGCGCAAGAACAGGGCCGTTGTGGCCGTGGGCATGACGGTCCGGGAAGCATCATTTACTACTTCAGCCCAACAGGGAAATTGCGTGCCATTGCGGCGACCTTGATACAAGGTTCAGCCCTTTTCATAAGAGCATAAGACTATGGAGTGGTGAATTTCTTCTCCAGGGACCGCCCGTGAATGCTTCCATCAACATCTTGAACTGTGGCGCTACTGAAACGCAAGGGGAGCTCAGGGCTCTGATCCCCATTATACACCTCAGTATTAGGATCACGGACATACAAGGAGGCTGCAACGCTGCGAATTCTCGGTACAAATCCAAATTTGAACGCATCGATTCTGTTGATTAACTGTTCCACACCGGTCTCATTTGTTTACCGGACTCTTCTGCAAGGGCTGCTCTCTTTTTGATGGCAATGTAAAGAGCGGCTACCATGGAGCCCAACTACTTGACAACATCGTTGGTTGGGACTGGACAGACATCTATAAAATGAAAAGTGGGGCGGTCATCCGGCCTCATGAACAGCTAGCTCAGTTCTAATACGATTGTGGTGATGCTATACTGTGTTGCATTGCCATCCAAAACTGTCGGGATTTGTTGCAGCTGTTGTGTGGTCAACTTGTGTCATCTGTGTACTCGAGGTCGTACATGGAGTACTCTCCTGGCCAGGTGCTAATGGAAATCGCTGAACGCATGAGATCGTGGTCCTGATCGTGGAGGATGACCGTGAGAACCACTAGCACGAGGTATGGACTACCTGTCGGAAACCAGCGCCTACCCGACCCTGGGCAACGCTTTGATCCGGGCCCTGGATATGAAAGGAAGCTGCACTATATCCCGCTGATGGCCGCTAATAGACGCGAAGAGAGGCCAAAACATGCAAGGGCTTCAAGCATGGCGGTGAAGTCTATGAAGTCAAAGCCTGTTCCCAATCCAAAGTAGTCGCAGGTTGTGATTAGTCACTGCCCACCAAGGATTCCAGGGCACGACACAAGACGAATGGCGGTTGCCCGGTGCCTCTCCCCGCCCTGAACCCTGGTCCCAGACCCCTGGGAGGATCTAGAAAGTAGAACCCCCATTAGGGTACCCTATACTACTATTGGGTAATTCCTAGGACCCCTTAAGGGGGATCNNTCTACTTTCTAGATCCTCCCAGGATTCTGGGGTTCTGTGTGGCGAAGTTTGTTCTTGCACTCTGCCAGCCTGGATTGGAGCGTGGACGCGTAAACCCTCTAGGTGACATTTACCATGGGTTTAGGGTTTAGGGTTTAGGGGGTTTAGGGGGTTTAGGGTTTAGGGTTTAGGGAAGCATGACCTGGGGTCCGTGCCCCCTTTGGAAACTACCGCAGCATGCGACCATTGTTCCGACATGGTGCCATCTACCCAGACCTTGTCGTAGAATGTAAGCATACGTTCCTGACCGTCCAGGTCCAGCAGCTGCAGAACTGGAATCTTTGACTAACCCATCTGAGCCATAGTCTGAACTCCTTAAAGGGGGGTTATATAGGGGATTATATAGGGGTTATTAAGGGGGATACTAGGAGTTTAGACTATAGCCCATCTGGGCTTTGGGCCTTGCCACTTTTGCTTGCTGCCAGCGCGAAAGCAACGCCGAACGCGTGAACAAAAGCTCGTTGGGGCGCGGCGGGTTTAGGGTTTAGAATTTAGGGTTTAGGGTTACTGTGTCCAAGTAGGGGTTTCCCAAAATTGGGGGTACCCTTTTGAAAGTCCCCATAATAAGGACTATAGTATTTTAGGGTCTATATGGGGGTACCCCTATTTTAGGAAACTGGCAAGTATCCTTGAAAGGCACTCGCTGCATCATGTGAGCCATTGTCTAAACTCCTAGTATCCCCCCAAAAGCCCAATAGTACTCCCCCCGTGAAGAATCCCGTAAATATACCCTTTAAGGAGATTAGACCCTAAACCCAAAACCTTCAACCCTATATGGCACCCTTTAAGGAGTTTAGACCCTAAACCCTGACCCCTATGTAATCCCCTTTCAGAAGTTAAGACCCTAAACCCTATATAATCCCCTATATAGACCCCTTTTCAGGAGTTTAGACTATAACTTGGAAAGGTGGCGTGCTTAATGTGGGGAGGGAGATGTCAACCCTAAACCCTCAACCCTAAACCCTAAACCCTGTGCCCTTTTGTCTGCTCTCGCATCCCTACCTCTATTAAGGAGGACAGTAGAGGCTTAAGGTTTAGAGTTCAGGGTTTAGGGTTTAGGGTTTAGGATTTATGGCTTTAGAGTTTAGGGCTTAAGGTTGTTGTAGAGTTGAGCGTTTGGATTTAGGGTTTGGAGTTTAGGGTATAGCGTTCAGGGTCTTAGAGTTTAGGGTTTAGGATTTCGGGTTTAGGGTTTTGGGTTTTGGAGTTTAGGGTTTAGGGTCAAGGGTTTAGGGTTTATGGGACATCTGCCAGTTCGTTACCCCGGGACCCTGGGACCCTTCACTCACTGATACTGAACCTTCATACCACACCTTGTAGAACAACCTCTGTGCAAGGACTACGCATTTTTTGTTCGTCTTGGTCGTCACTTTCCTGCAATCATTACGGTTTTGGGGCTTAGGGTTAGGGTTTTAAGCTTGGGGTTGCGGGCGATCACACGGTTCCAGACAATCGCGCTTAAGGATGCCATGGCAAGTATTTCTAAAACCTCCTACTTGAAAGCTTCAATCAATGAACTTAGTAGCTAAGGGACAACTGTGCATTCATGTTTTGGGTGCACGGTTTCGTAGAACAGTGCCTTAGCGGCACATTGATGTTGAGGTTCTAGGGTTTTGTGTTTGGGGCATAGGGCTTATATATGAAGGCTTCCAAATACGGGGACCCCAACATAGACCCCAAAATACTATAATCCTTATGATTGGGACCCAAAATGGTACCCCTAATTTGGGGAAACCCCTAAACCCTAATGCCTATATCAACCCCTATAAACCCTAAATCCTACACCCCCATCTCTACCAAAACAAGACACCCGCGAGAACACAGGAAAGGGTAAACCCTAAACCCTAAAGCCTGAACCCTCAACCCCAAACCCTAAACCCTAAGCCCTAAACCCTAATCCCTAAACCGGGTGGAGACCTGAAGATGAGGTTTGCATTCTGGAAGTCCTTACAGGATCTTTCGCAACCCTAAAACTTTGAGGGTTTAGGGTTTAAGGTTTAAGGTTTAGGGTTTAGGGTTCAGGGTCTAGGGTTTAGGGTTTAGGCCCTAAACCCTAAACCGTGTCATGATGTAGGGGCTGCAGGGAGTCCCTTCTTAGGGCTCACGCTTCGACATAGTAGGGGCCAAGGCTTGGGGTCAACCGCTGAGATGCTACTCAATTAATAAAGGATATTTTGGGACAATTGTGGGCATGAAGGCGGGAGGGGATGGCAACAGAACCCATGATTCTTCTCTAAACCAGAAACCCTCAACCCTTTGCGACGCACGATCTGAGTCGAGCTTCGAGTAGTCTGACTGAAAGCTCACCGTGAGGGTTTTATCCGCAACCTTACTTAGCGTGTCGGAGGGACTTCAGAAGTAGGTTTAGGGTTTAGGGGATAACTAAGGCTACTATATGGCTTACAGGGATTGCAAAGCTACTTCTAAAGTGCACGAGACGCTGCACAAGCAGAGCTTTGCAGTTGAAATCGCCTCAATGCATGAAAACGTTGTTGATTCAAGTCTAGAAGTGATAGGTGCTCCCTAAACCCTAAACTAAACCTTAATATGCGCTCTAGTCTAAACTCCTTCGAGGGGGTTATATAGGGAGCATTATAGGAGTTCTTATGGGGGATGCTAGGAGTTTAGACTATAGCTCATATCACGATCAACTCCAGGGAACATTCACTATTGCTATGGCGGTGGGCTTAGACAACCTAAAGGTCTCTTGCTGCGCTGGGTTCAGGGTTCAGGGTTTACTTGGAGGGTCAGGGGGACTTAGTAAAGTAGGTCAAGAACCCCTAGAACCCATATAGTGACCCTAGTCATCCCCATTAGTAACCTCGTTACCTAAGTCCCAATGACCCTCCAAGTAGGGAACCCTAAACCCTAAACCCTAAACCCTAAACCCTAAATCTGTGGCAGTCCTACCCATGAGGGACCCAGCAAGCTCTTAACTCTGAAGCCTACAGGTTTAGGGGCTTCTCAAAACAGGGCTTGGGGTTTAGGGTTTAGGGTTTAGGGTTTAGGCTTTAGGGTTTAGGCTTTAGGCTTTAGGGTTTAGGGTTTAGGGTTTATCCCAGGGATGTGCTGGGACCACAAAAGCTTGATGGGGTCCGTGTTTAGGATTGGAAAGAGCTGCGAAATACGTAGTAGTGTTTCCAGTTGTTGAGTCTTGTACAATTCTGTTCTTCTGCTAATATATCACAACCAAAAATGTGAGATAACCTTACTCTGCAGTAGGAACTCTGACACCCTATATTATACCCTCCATCGGAAACCCCTACCCCAACCCTAAACCGTAAACCCCTAAACCCTAAACCGTAAACACTACTCCAAAGACCGCCCAGGCACCATGCAAATAATCGGCTCAGACGCAACCTTTCGCAGCGAATCTTTCGCCAGATCCTGTTACTGGGACTTCCAAGTAGGATTTAGGATTCTTCCTTTGAAGGGTTCGCAAGGATCGTTTTAGGATTATTATAGGGATGTAATTATGGGATTACGTTGCTACACATGGATAGGAAAGTGGCAAACAACATGACAATTGAAAAAGGGAACTGGGAACCTGCAGGGGGCTGTTGCAGAATGACCACTACCTAGAAAACTTCATTTTAACCTAAAACCCTAAACCCACTCACAAGAGAGCTTCGGATGTTACCTGGTTTAGAACTGTTGGTTTCGGTACCTGGCTTCTAGTAACAAAGGGCCCTCGACCATTTAGCCCGCAAACACAATGCCTTAGCAATTTCTGGCGTTTGCTAAAATCTGAAGCTGGGGAATTGATAAACGTCCTGCCACCCTAAACCGTAAACCTTTGGGACCCTAAACCCTAGTCCTAAACCCTAAACCCTTGGGAGCCTGAACGCTAAACCCTAAACCTTTGAGAGCCTAAATCCTTCCCTAACCCTAGACCTCAGGGAGCCTACTCCCTAAACCTTTGTGAGCGCTACCAGGGATTTAGGGTTTAGGGTTTTGAAGCTCCATTGTGCCTGGGCGCCCCTACCGGTCGCTGAATAATAGAAAGTAGGGCATTAGGGTTTAGGGCCTAGGGTTTACACATAATGGAGAATCAAATGGAAAAGAAACTGAAAAATGAAATGGAAACTCTCTTTATATAGGGGGTATATATGCGGATTATTATGCAGCGTGCATGATTATCCAATATCTGTCTAGTTCAGGTACCCTATACCATAATGATGCTAAACACCTGGAACCATAATGTTGGTAATGATGTAAGCTATAATCTGAACTCCAAGTATGCCCCTTAATAACCCTTATAGCAGTCCACTATATAATCCCCTATATAACCCCTTTTAAAGGCGTGGTATCCCCCTTATTCACCCTTACCCCTTACCGCAGTCCCCTATAATCCCCTATATAACGCTCTCTAAGGAATTCTATTCCCCTGAATAACCCTTCTAGCAGTCTCCTATAGAATCCCCTTTAAAGAGTTGTATCCCCTTTAAGGAGTTGTATCCCCCTTAATAACCCTTATAGCAGTTTCCTGTAGAATCCCCTGTAAGGAGTTGTATCCCCCTTAATAACCCTTATAGCAGGCCCCTATATAATCCCCTATCTAGTCCCCTTTAAGGAGTTTAGACTATAGGCTGGAAATTGAAAATCTGCCGGATTCCGGGACCTTTGAACATCTGCACGGTCTAAGGGTTAAAGGCTTTAGGGTCTAGGGGTTTATAGAGTTAGGGCTTGGGGCTGAATCATCTTTGTTGACCATCCTCCTTGTCATCACAGTTAGAACCTGAACATGTAAGACGCCATCCGAACTGTGGTTGCTTCCGGTCCTGGTCATCGCGGATGTCCAGGAAGGTGTTCTTCACCACGCCTTATATGTTGTTAAAGTGCCATTGAATAAGCTCAATCTCAATCTTCACTTGGTTCAAGTTCACGAAAAAATGCGGGGCTTCAGAAAATATGCTTTTTTCAAAACACCAAAACATACAAAATTCAACAACAGCCCAGGCACAACTTGCCAAGCAGCGCGCGGCTTCCGTAAAAGACTCCATGGCTGCAAAAATCACTTGGCACCCGAAACCCCAAACCCTTTGCCCTAAACTCTAAACCTTAAACGACTGCACCAGGCTGAAGTACAACGAGCCGAAACGGCCGATGTTTTCTTTGAGGGTCACGGGCAGCTAGTAAGTAGGGTTTAGGGTGTAAGTTTTAAGGTTTAGGGCTTACGGTTTAGGGTGTAGGGTTTGGGGTTTAGGGTTTGGGGCTTAGGGTTTACGGTATAGGGTTTAGTAAGTTATTAGCCTACTTACTAAGCCCCCCCCTGACCCTCCAAATAAGGCTTCGGTTTTGGTGGTGGTTTTAATTAAGTACAGTTAGGTTTGAGGGGTTAGGGTTTGGCGACCATGAGGTTTCAGGTTTCAAGGTTTCCGTGCCATCAGGTTTGAGGGTCTAGAGCCCCAGGCCCTAGACCTTAAAACCCTAAACCATAAAGCACCCTAAGCCACCCTAAACCACCCTAAACCCTAAACCACCCTAAACCCTAAGCCCTAAACCTTAAAAACCTATACCAAAAACCAAAAACCCTAAACCCTAAAACCTGACAAACCTCAACCAAAACCCAAAACCCTAAACCCTAAGCCCTAAACCTTAAAAACCTAAACAAGTAGGTTAATAGTGGAGTAACTAGGGTTACTATATGGGTTATAGGGGTTGTTAACCTACTTACTGAGTCCCCCTGACACTCCAAGCAACCTCGATAAGCCACACCATTACTCCATGTACCCCTAGCAACCCACTTATATACTAAGTCCCCATGACTCCCCAAGTAGTGCATCTGCTGCGTTTAGGGTTTAGGGTTTGATGAAAACCCAATACCTTACAGTCCCAGATAAATAGTGTTATAGATAACGCTTGTGGTTTATGATATACCGACCTAGTGATACATTGTCACTGCTTCATGCTATCTGGCTAGAAGTTGACTGTCTTCCAGGTCATACCTATCTTCACTCAGAAGGATCCCATAGAAGTAATGTAGGGGCTGAAAATTTCTCAACTTGCTTTGGAGGTATATTATACTACATTTGCATGAGGATAATAACGGCAATAGTTCTTCTACACTACTGTGGAGTATTTGGGAGTCTTAGGTAAGCCCCTATTGGACCCATCCCCATCAGTGACACGCTGTCGAAAACTCTGATCCCAAATCCTCCGGTTTCGTTTTTGGATTTACGGCTTGGATTGATTTGTCTCGGGGTTCGACTTGAGGGTTTAAAGCTCTCTTAAGCCCAAAAACCCAGCAAGAAGCGCACACACCCCGAAAAAGGAGTGCATCCTAAACCCTAAACCCTACACCAGGAATGCACTACAGCAGCTGGGGAGCCATGGACGTGTAAGAGGACTGAAACGCCATGTCGCGTGACCTCAGTTTTAGAGTTTAAGGCTTAGGGTTGAGAGTCTAGGCTTTAGGGTTTAGAGTGCTTCGGGTTCAAGATTCAGGGTTTAGAATCACCCCAGCATGAGGACTTAGAGGTCGCGATGCAGGGTTCGTAGTTCGACATGTGGGGTTCAGGGTTTAAGATGTAGGGCTTAGGTCTTGGGGCTTCAGGTTTGAAACTCCTGGCTTAGATTGTAAAATGCCCAATTTATGATTTTAGGTCAATGTCTTATCCCTGCCAGCTATCCTGTAGAAACTCGGAGAATGTTCTGGATGGGTCTGGGGATTCCTGCGAGTATGGTCGCGTGGGGTTTAGGGCTTCGGGCTTAGGGCTTAGGGTTTAGGGTTTAGGGTCTTCAATGGCATTGAAAAGCTTGCTGGCTTGGTTCCAGGGAGTAATCGAGACGAACAGCAAGCTAAGCTTAAACCCTAAACCCTAAATAGTAGTTTCCATTCTATTTTCCATTATCCCAGTATAACCCCAATATATACGATTCTTGTAAAGGCTTCGCTGTTCAGGTGTTCAGGATCAAGAGCTGCTACGAATCAATTACTCCAAAGCTTTCCAAGGCACCAGGCCTTGAGTTCCAAGGATTTAGGGTTTCAGGTTTAAGGTTTATTTAGGCTTTCAGGTTTAGGGTTTAGGCTTTCAGGTGTAGGGTTTTCAGGCTTTCAGGTTTAGGGTTTTTAGGGTTTCAGGTTTAGGGTTTTTAGGGTTTAGAATAATGACCCGGCAGCTTGTGAGAATCATGCTAGGGCTTTGGCCCCAGAAGTTTTGGGTCTAAGACCCCTTCTCGGTGGTTCTGAATTACACCCCCGGAAGCTAACATGGAAACCCAAAAAAGCCCCTAAAAAGGCACTATAAAGACTACAGTCCTTAAAAGGGGGCTATATGGGTTCCATGTTATTTTGGGGGAGTGTATC